>JAGFPH010001827.1:220807-242349 GCA_018207615.1 Philaenus spumarius
AAATTTAGGTTATTTTTTTAAATTTCTTCGGATTGGCTCGATGGATTAACTCTCAAATCTAATCAGATCTAAGTTTTGATACACCCTTTCGAATGACATGTCGTAGAATTCAATCGGTTGATTCGTTTTTGAGAAACTGTACGACAAAACTTTATTTACACACATATATCCACACACACACACACACACGCACACACACACACACACACTCACACACACGGTCGGACACCTCGGCGGGAATAGTCAGAATGGCTTCCTGGGACCTCAAAACGTGGAGATTTAATGAAAACTCGACTTTCGAAAATCGGACCGAAATCAATAACTTCCCTTTATTGGTAGCGGGAAGTTAAAAATAAAGCAATTTCTACTTCAGTTTTTTTCGCTGCAAGTGGAATGAAGGAGGACGTGGGTCGAAGCTGGAGACTTAGGCGCGAACAAATTCTACTAATATATTTCGTACACAAGGCAGCTATTCAGCACCGTCGTGAGTAAACCCATTTCCCAAATTGTTGTTTGAAACCCTAAAACATAGGACTATAAACTTAATTTTGGAAATTTGCACAACTCACGTCAGCTGTAGATCTGCTTTGCTCGAATTATTTTTCTACTTTAAAAGACTTTTCCAGCCTCATTTTTAGGGCAGAAAGAACCACTTGTTCTCCGACGGGCGGAAATGTGCCCGTACAGAAAGCATTGAGTTTAGTTTGTCGCCCGGCTTATAGGAATTGCATCAATGAACTTCCGCGTATGTACTCTTGCCATAACCTCAATTGTAACTAGGAAACTGAATTCATTACGGATAGCGATGGTGAAAGTGTTGTAGCTACTCCAGAAATTATCGACGAAGCAAAACACGTAACTGCAAATCTTTTACCTCAAACAACACGACAAAGGTAAGATAGCAGCACTGTACAAATCCTGCTCACTGTTCTAACCTATAAATAAACTACCACTATTCCAACCACATTCTTTAGGGCTCCAGTTACAGTTAATGCTGAATATACACATAAACTCACTCACATAGATTTACGGCCGCACATATATGTCAGAGCGAGAGTATGAAACCGTATAGTTCTGTCTCTCTATATACTTTCTCTACTTGTGTTTCCGCACGTTTCGAGCGTTGAAAGTCAAAACAAACAACTTCCAACCCGGAGTTTAAAAGGTCTAATCTAATACATATTAGCTGCTCGTGACAGCATTTTGTATGTTTAATTGTTTTAATACCATGCTTTTGGATTAATATTTTAAAATTAGTTTTGAAACAATTCGTGCAATTAAAACTGAAATACCTTGACTATAAATTAGACCACTGACGGTAGAAAAAAAAATAAATAAACGGTACCAGGAACTGGCACATACTTTCTCACAAACACATTTAAATTATTAAACAGATTCATTGTGACTTGTAGAGTGGCGTAGGAGAGGTGACTTTTTATTAAAGTAGAAGATTAACTAATAAATATTATTATTATTATCTAGAGAGAAAAATATTCGATCGATTTCGAACAAATTTGCACCACACACGTAAATTAGGCCTGTATATATGCATGAAAAAAGGTTTTGAAAATTTTTGAAAAATAACCCCCTTTATGGCTAAAAAAACCCCAAAAATCAGTTATTATTATTATTAGCTAAACGAGAATTTTTAGAAAAATGCGGTTTTTTGCATAGCCTACATTAAAGGCTACAAATAAGCCAAATTTTATCAAAATCGTTAGAGCCGTTTTTTTATAAAAAAAATAATAACTGATTTTTTGGGTTTTTTTTTGCCAAAAAGGGGGTTGTTTTTCAAAAATTTTCAAAGCCGTTTTTCGTGCATCTATACAGGCCTACTTGACATGTCTGGTGCAAATTTGTTTGAAATTGATCGAATAGTTTTCGCTCTAGCTTTGTATACATACAGACATACATACAGACATACAGACATACAGACAGACATTTTGTACAAACTACTTTTTTGGACTCAGAGGGTCCCAAAACGGATATTTCCACAAAAATCTCATCATCGATTTTTTTCGATCACTATACTTTATACAAACGTCGGATAAATTCACATGTTTCTGATTTTTTGGTATGCTGTTAGGGTACCTACCAGTAGTGTAAAACCAAGTTTGCAGCTTCGAAAGAGTTGTGCTAACTTCGTGGTGCTTGAATAACCTCGAAATTTTCAACCTGATTTCAGGTTTTGGCCCGAAAATCCTAAAAGAGTGCTTTCTACGGAAAAAGTAATTCCATCCTTTTTTGAAGCAGTGAACATTTCCTACAATTTGAGTCCAACTAAACCTTTTTAGGCCCAATAAATTTCAAGATACAGGACCTCAAAAATTAGATTTTTTTTTCAAAACGTAAAAAGTTTCAGTTTTTGTCATCTGTCGGGCTAAATATTGGCTACAATAGACCTACTCATTCTACGAGAATATTTATTGAAGGTTAGAGAAAATATTTAGCTTTCATTTAAGCCCAGAACGAAGTTAAGCTAAAAAGCTTAGAATTTAAGCTTTTAAAAATTTAGATAAAATAAAACCTGAACACAAAATCTCACAATAAATACGTTTACTAACCTCAAACGCGTTTCAACGACAATGTAGCCCGTGCATTACTGAGGATGGCGACATTGTCGTTGAAACGCGTTTGAGGTTAGTAAACGTATTTATTGTAAGATTTTGTGTTCAGGTTTATTTTATCAAAGTTACTTTCTCACAAGTCAAGCTCATTAGTTGTTTACTTTAAAAAATTCTTGTTTACCTAATTATAATAATAACTAATTTTTGGGGTTTTTGGCCTAAAAGGGGGTTGTTTTCAAAAATTTTCGAAACCTTTTTTCGTGCTTCTATACAGGCCTAATTGACATGTTTGGTGTAAATTTGAACGAAATCGATCAAATAGTTTTCTCTCTAGCTAATAATAATAATATTTATTGGTTAATCTCCTCCTCCTACTTTAATGTATGCCCTCTCTTTTAATACAATTATGAAGTCACAGTGAATCTGTTTAAAAATTTAAATATGTTTGTGAGAATATATGTGCCAATTTCTGGTACCGTTTATTTATTTAATTTGTAGATTTGGAATGTCTCCAAAACACTTATAATTGGGTTTAGCATTTTTGTAAAATTTGCAACAATATATTTATTTGGCGACTGAGCGTTACAAAAATATAAGGAAACATATTTAGTGAAAAGTTGGATGCTTCGCTCGCGTGCGCACATTGGCTACACGATCGACCTTTTAAATTCTTTGCAATGATAGTTTCATTTCTGCCCTGGGGATTTACATGTTCAATATTGCAATTAAAACGAAATGAACTGTAAATTGCATACATGCACAAACTATTGATTTGACGTACTTATGCAAAGGTACTTGGGTTAAATGACTGTACGAAGGAGATTTAGTTTATATCGGTTTTACAGTATTTGAAGTTTAGAGCCGGAATGATACAGCACAGCGGGAATAAAAAATTTATTTCGAGTCAAAAAGATTAAGCCTTACCCCTTGATGTTGTGTTATCACTAATCTAAAACTAAAATTAAAAAAAATCAAACCGTGGTATTACGGTTTTCTTGGTATATATACGGTGATTCAGAATTATCTCGCAATACATTTTAGAACATTTTATCTCCCAATAAATGCCCAACTTGGAGTTTCCCCAGGGTCACTATAAATAAAATTGCAGTTGTGAGGACTTCATCACAAAATACTTCGTATGCAATTTTATCAGTGATTTATAACAGGTACACAGAAACGTGTTAGTTTAATTATTTTGATTTATTATTTATTATCTGTTGGACGTAAAAACCACACAAACTGTACTAAATATTGTATGGAAAAAGGAGCGCCATAATAAATAATTATTAAATATGTTTAGTGTTGGTACAACAGTCAGCTGTTTGCTAAAATATTTCCATTAACAGTTGATTTCAAAATTTGAAACAATTATTTCTATTTCTAACTTTTAGGTAGAGTTTTGTTTAAGTGTAGACCTGAGCATTGCTTATTTTTAACCTTTATTTTATAACTGATGGTTTAAAATATACGAAATAATTTGATTTGGACATTTAACATTATTTACCATCTTAGCTTTGGGGTTATTATTAATCCTACATCTTTATTATAAGGAAAACATAACATGATTATGTGTATATAAGGTTCAACGGGTATGGCGTGCGGAGTACGCCGAGGTTTCCCCTAGTTAATCATATACTTGAATACTTATACTTGAAAATGAGTTTTAAAATAACTACAAGTTTTGGTACAGACACCCTTTATATCGTACAGAGTCTGAAACGCCGTTCATATAGTCCCGCCAGATCTAACGATGTTGAGCGCTTTGTATTTGAGATTCCCTTAGTCCGGAGTAAAGGCCGTCACGAGAAAGCCTAAGGTGAATTTGAACCAACAAACGCACAAGGGCCTTTGTGTATAGCCTTATAAATACGGCGTTATTCTGTATTGCAACGCAGTGACACGTGAAAGGTATTTTAATAAGATAAGCTAAGGCTTTATTGTAAAGGATAAGTTAGGTCCATCAGATCTTATCTTCCACTCAGCCCCAAAAAGATATAATACATTATTAACATAAAAACAAGTTAAAACATAAAAGAATATACATTTTTTAAGGATACTTGAAATGATCAAGTCATTAAGAATACATTCACAAATCTATATATATAAAAGCGAAATACCACTGACTCACTCATCACGATTTCTCAAAAACTACCGAATGGATTGAATTGAAATTTGGTATGTAACTTCCTCTAGGGCCATTGGTGCTTACAAAGAAAGGTTTTAAAAAAATTCGAAATTTTAGGGGGGGGGGTTTGGGGGGATCAAAGTTATTAAAAAACGATTTCATCAAAACTATTGAACGGATTGGAATGAAATTTGGTATGTAGCTTATTCCAGGGCCATAGGTGCTTACTAAGAAAAGGTTTGAAAAAATTTGACATTTTAGGGGGGTTTGGGGTATCAAAGTTATTAAATCACGATTTCTTCAAAACTACCGAACGGATTGGAATGAAATTTGGTATGTAGCTTCCTCTAGGGCTGTAAGTGTTCACTAAAAAAGGGTTTTACAAAATTGGAAATTGTAGGGGGGGTTTTGGGGGTAAAAATTACTAAATCACGATTTCTCCAAAATTACCGAACAGATTGGAATGAAATTTGATATGTAGCTTCCTCTAGGGCAATAGGCGCTCACTAAGAAAGGGTTTAAAAAAATTCGAAATTTTAGGGGGTTTGGGTGGATAAAAGTAATTAAATCAAGATTTCTTCAAAACTACCGAACGGATTGGAATGAAATTGGGTATGTAGCTTCCTCTAGGGCCATAGGTGCTCACTAAGAAAGGGTATGAAACATTTCGAAATATTAGGAGAGGTTTGGGGGGATCAAAGTAACTAAAATCATAATTTCAGATCTTTTATTATTATGACAATAGTGATTTTATTATTTAAGATCTATATATATAAAAGCCAAACCTATTTTAAAATACAAGCTCTTGTTTTACTATCCTTCATGACTGAAATACGACCAAAAATTTAATATTTACGTAATTTATTCAATGTGTTATCTTGAACGTAATCTCTTAAACTCTCTGATAATATAATGTCTGCATACAATGTATTTCAACGGTGGGTAATAGAGTATAGTTATTGCATTAGTCTCGTTATTTAGCTAAATGGATTCAGCCCTGAAACAGTGAAAATCTGTAATAACGGAAATATAAACCTAATTTTCTTTTTACTCTCTAACCGTACATAGATAATTTGGATTTTTTAAATTTTGTTTACATATATAATAATTCGACCACGCAGCTGGACCGCTGACGTGAGTTAAGCAAATTTCCAAAATTAAGTTTATATTCTACAACGAATAACCTTTTCGAGAATTAAGTTGTAGAATAATTTGTTTTGGCCACAACTGCAACGCGTCGATCTCCACGTTGGCAGCGCCAATTCTACAACGAATCTCTGGTTTTTGAATGGTTCGTTTTAGAATATTTCGGGTCCCACGTTTCGGGACGCCAATTCTACAACGGATAACCTTTTCAGCGATGGTTATTTTGTTGGAGAATAAGTTATTTCCACCTACTGGAAGTCTTATAGGCAATCTCACTTTGTTTGGCCTAGGTGAAATAACTATGTGTCGAATATTCAGTTCGCTGACTATTCTGACAAAAAACTTTACTTTATACTTCCAGTAATTTATTTTTGATTTTAGCTCAGTTAGAACACAAGTTAATAATTTTACTTTTTGTAAACCTCTGAAGAGTGAGTACACTGGAACTAACCTTGTAAATTGCTTATTTGTGCTTGCAATTATTTTATGGAATTCCACTTTATCAATTCTTAATCTAAAATTCATAAACTATTGGGATATTTGAATATTAGGTGTTTTTGTAAATAATAACCTTTTATAAAACAAAATAAAATTTTAATAATTTCTTTTTTCTAATTTTAAACATAAAACAAAATTCTTGTATTTAATATTTTTCAAACAAAACTAAATGATAACTTTCTTCTCAAATAAAATAATAATTTTCTAAACTATAAGGCAGAACTAACCTCTTAATTTATTATAGTTTATTTTAATATTTTATTACTCAATTTAATTTAATTAATACTTTAATGAAAATTTGAATTTGACTTTACGATTTAAGGAATTTACTTTTATAATTAATTACAAATATTTCTTAATCTAACATCCTAAGTAACCCAGTATTTAAAATAAATTTATTTGAATTTACTTCAGGCAATTTTCACACTTGTCCAGGCGTCGCGACGTTTGTGGTGAGATCCGCGAACGCTGTATAGTGATGATAAGCTACCGATGTTCTGCGTGCTGATAGAGTTGTCTTGTGGATGAAGGTGGAGTCCTGTAGGGTTGTCTGGATGTATGATGGATGGCTTCTTAAAGATGGATGTGGTGATGCCGTGTCTGCAATCCCGGTTCGTCTATTCCCTCGTAGCTACAGTTGCATGTCCTAGTGGTCGCCTGGTGGTGTCCTGGAGTCCTGTCTGGAAGCTATACGAATCACTCCATGTATCAGCTGTCCTGTAGGCTATGTTTTTCCTCCAGAAAATCCCAAGTTAGGCCAACTTTGTATATACTAAGTTGCCACTGAAGTTCTTGTAGAGTTAAGGCGGTGTCTATTGCTGCATCCCAGATGAAAACCGCAATGACGTATCTTCTTACTTGTTATAAAATTTTTAAAGTTTAACGAAGAAAATACTTAACTTCTAGCACGCTAAAGTATTTTATAAACAACAAGTATCTGCATCGATGCGTCAACTTACATCGTAAAATAATATGCCATCACGATGCGTTAAATTACATCGTAGAAATAATAAGCCATGCACGATGCGTTAAATTACATCGTAGAAAAAATAAGGCCTCTCGAGTCTCCCCGAGCAATCGTTTATATAAGGTTTTTCGGCACTATTTCATTGCCAACTTAAGCTTTCTACCACTGTATTTCCATAATGCTTTAAAATCCATTTTTTCGCCAATTTCAAACTTCTAATCTACGTAACTTTTCATCCTGAATTTTATTTTAATTTTTTCATAATTTTGTAACTTGATTTAGCCTTTGTTTTAATTAAGTTTCTATTGTTTCTTTGAGTACGCCCATTTTCGTAAGTTGGTAACCCTGTTCTCCTTCCATCCGTCTCGTCTTCGGACCGCCCCTCTACTGTCTTGCGTTCTTATCTCGCTTCCCGCAGTTTTATGCTATGGAAACTCTTTTTCTATGTAACTCCTCCAGGGTTTTTCCGATTTTCCTGAAACTGACATCATTTTCCTCAGCTCGTTGTTACCTTTCCACACGAACTCGAAAGACGTTCGTACGACTCTTGGTTCGCGTACACGACCCGCGCGCGTTTTTCCGCGGCGATTTTCCCCGGAAAAGTCTTAAATTTCCACTTCTTTCAGTTTTTCTTTTCTCACTTTTCTTGTCCATTGGTTTTTATTCACTAGCCGGATTTTCATCTCATTTCTGCTTTTGGTCGTCTTGCTGTGAGGTTAGGGACTTTAACGATTTTTCACAAACTGGGGTTTTACTTTACTCCCGAAACATATTTCAAATACTGGATTATTTTTACATAACTACTTCATTTACATACCATTTACTATTTTGGATTGTTAAAAGTTTGAGTTTAAATTTTCGATTAACTGTAAAGGTGCAAATTCTATCACCTTTTTCCTTTCATAAATTTTCTAGTTTTTCTTTTACATTATAAATTACATTTATCAATACTAAAACTTGTTTTAGTTAGAATTTAAAAAACTTTATTTTTAACCTACTTTTTTATCCTTTAAACTTTATGAATTACCATTAACTTTTTTATATGACAAAATTTCGCTAAAACTTATTTCACCTTTATTTTAGGTCTTTTTAAGAAAAGCCTAAAAAACCTTTTCTTTTTTAAATTAGATGAATTTTGAAAATTTTCTCATTCTTTGAAAGCTCGTATCTTACGTAACTTTGTGATTTTTTAATATCTAACGGTTAGCGTAATGCATTTCCCGAAGATTTCTATTTTTTATTCAAATCTTGGATTTTGGTTTCCCGTAGGAATCTTTTAAGTAATTTTTATAAGTTCCCATTCCTTTTCAGACAGGCAGGGTCCAAAAGTTTAATTCTACCAGATAACAGACCACCCGCGTGTACATGCTGATCTCGTGACCTACATTCGGCTTCAACTCGCGGCAAGTCCATATTATTCAAACTTACAAAATTAATTGCAAATTTAAACTCAAGACCTACAACGAGTTTTGTCCGTTGTAATGCCTATGTTTTAGGGTTTCAACCAACAATTTGGGAAATAGGTCTACTCACGAAGGCGTTGATCAACTGTCTGTGTGTAGGCAATATATTAGTAGAATATTAGCAATATAATAGCGCCTAGTGGTCTCGCGAGTTTGCACCACCGGGTACTTTTATGGTATTTTGGTCGATTTTGGGGGAACCAAGCGAGCTATAAGGTCGCGTAAAAAAACAAAATGTGCAGAATAACATCCTACATTTATATTTTTAGAAAAAAATCTAAAAAAAATGTCATTATCGTAGTAAAAATTTCAAAAAATAGTTACTTCTGGTCAAAAAACGTACTTCCGGTTGTTGGATTTTTTTGGCTAACGAACTCGTCCGAGCCACATAGCCTATATATATCTATATATATATAATTCAATGTATGTCCGTCTGTTTGTACGTTTGTCTGTTTGTCCTTTATGCGTTACCAAACCGTCCATCCGATTGCTTTGAAATTTTGCATAGTAACACAGGTTAACCCTGGGAAGGTTTTAGGCCATTTACCGAAGTCCTAGGACATTAGGGCTACGCCCCAGTGGCCCTCAAAGTTTCAATGTTAATCTTATGGAAGGTCAATCTTAAGGAAGAAGAAGAAAGATTTCTTTTGATTTTATCAAGGGCACAAAAAAAAGCTGTTCGTATGAAAAGCTTAAAACAGCTGATTTTGATCAACAACTGATTTGGATCAAAAACTGAACATAATTTTAGGTTAGGCCTACAATTAACTAAATCACCAATTATTGGGCTAATTATTTAAGATATATAAAAGCCAAATACCACTCACTGACTGAACACTTAAAAAGAATACAATTACGTTAAAAATACTGAAAATACCAACCACCACGGGCAACGCCATACGGGTCAGCTAGTAACAATATAAATCTAACAAATTTGGGGTGTGCACGAACTGGCGAAAAATGTCTTAAGTCAGTTATTCTCAACAAAATTTTAAAAACTAAAAATCGTATCGATAAGAAATAAAATTTGGTAAAAAAGTTGTTGTTTTTTCTAGAAAGAGTTATTTCTGTTTGAAAGTTTTAAACGGCCGCCATTTTGAAAATATTGAAGTCAAATCAACATAACTTTTCCCCATGTAGGTAATACTAATAAAAAGGATTGATACAAATCCAGTATTATTTTGTTAAGTACTTTTTCAGCTATGCATTTTTTAATAATAAAAAAAACAAACACATTTTGGTCGCAGTTTGACAACCGAAATGATTTTAGACAAATTAACAGTGATTTGGTGTTTACTTTGGACCCAGGAACAATCCCAGAAAATATGACACAAGAGTTACGAAACACCCTGTATTGATAGATATCATTATATTAATATGCGAACATCGAAATTAGTATTATGCTATATTTATTAACTAAACTGTACCACGAACTGGCACACACTTTCTCACAGCATATTTAAATTACTAAACAGATTCACTGTGATTTCATAATTTTACTGTAGGAGAGGTGATTTATTAAAGTAGGAGATTAACTCTAATAAATATTATTATTATTATCTACTGAGAAAACTATTGGATCGATTTCGAACAAATTTGCACCAAACACGTCAATTAGGCCTGTATAGATGTACGAAAAAAAGTTTTGAAAAATTTTAAAAAACAACCCCCTTTATGGCCAAAAAACCCCAAAAATCAGTTATTATTATTAGCTAAACGAGAATTTTTAGAGAGATGCGTTTTTTTTGCATATGGTAGGGTACAATAAAGGATACAAATAAACTAAATTTTATCAAAATCGTTAAAGCCATTTTTTATAAAAAAATTATAACTTATTTTTGGGGGTTTTTATGCCAAAAAGGGGGTAGTTTTTCAAAAATTTTCAAACCCGTTTTTCTTGCATCTATACAGGCCTACTTGACATGTCTGTTGCAAATGTGTTTGAAATCGAATAGTTTTTGCTCTAGCTTTTTATACATACATATAGACATACATAAAGACAGACATTTTGTAAAAACCACTTGTTTGGACTCAAGGGGTCCCAAAACGGACATTTCCACAAAAATCTCAACATCGTTTTTTTTTTTGCGATCACTATTCTTTCTCTGTACTATAGTATAGTGAGAAAGTAAAAGGAGAGTAATGAAGCTTATATCATTCCATAGGGACTGCGACATAGATGTGCAGACAATAAAAATGAGTGCATACATTGCCGTTAAAATAGACAATTAAAATAAAGTTAACTAGGCAAATCCTAAAATTATTGTGCTTCTTAGCTGGTTATCCAAACACGTTGTATTTTATGATATTTTACGCAGTTGATTGTTATGGCAGTGAATATGAAAATATATTTTTGTGGGGATCATTGGTTTATATTTTTTTACACACATGATTTTTCTATAATAAAACGCATCAAACAATTAAATGCGCACTTTGACTACACGGTCGTAAGGGGTAATTCCCTTTGAACGGAAAAATCTTTAAAAAAAATTATGAAAGCAAATACTTAGGGTTGTTTCCACTTTTCAAATCTAATTTTCACTCGTCTTTATTTATTTGCCAAATTATTTTACCGTTGCATAGTTAAATTGTTTGCTTCTAAAGAAATTTCACATGTTTACTAAATATTTACCATTAGTTCCACCAAGCTTCGTCTTTGCTGGCCTTTTCCATTATTTTCCTCTTAGCGTCAAGACACGGATTAAGAATGTGCCAACTTATAATCACAACTTTAATTACGTGAAAAACTAGCTGAATGTCGTTACTTTACAATCAAAATTGGTCCAATTACGACCACAGGAGATACTAGTATAAACCTTTCAGGGATTTGAGGTCCCGTGAAACGAAAACTAATCTCCGGAAGTCACCATTTCGATGCCTGTAGTCTTTCAGATCTACCTATAAACTTTCATAAATGAACCCTCTTATATCTTCTGGTCCCTGCAAAGGGTTATAATATTTGTAATGCTGTAAAATTCTTTGTCAATGCATTATTTTAAAAGTGAATTATTTCATCAAAGCAATTCAATCAGCACATTTTTCATGTAAAACTAGATATAAAGACTTTGATAAGCATTTCATACTGGATCAGACAGCCTATCATAAAGTTTTAATACGATTTATTTGCAAATTAAACATAAGAGTAACAAAAGATAAGTATGCAATACTAAATAAACTTGCAATATCACCGATAGGAAGATTTTCTTTAAAATATGTTAATGTATTTGTAAACAATAGGGGTGTCTCTCTATCATATAAAAATCATGCCATTCACGCAAAAATCCTGGTACTACTGCGCAAGCGTCATAATCCAGGTCACCTATACCCCTACCGCCCAATTCCGTTCCTAGTGCCTCTGTCCTAATAAATCGTAATTTCCGTGAAAATATCAGACTACAGAGTAATCTGTTTGCATTTGCTTCGTCGCGAGTCGCAGTAGGCGTTGATAAGCGAAGCGAGCAGAGGGTGGTGCCGTCTGGTATTATCACGCACACAAATTGTTTAGTGTTTGAAATAGTTTAAAATTAAGGGTCTTCTATACTTTGCGTAAAACAGCAAAAATATGCACTTCGTACGAACGTGTTTCGGACGCCGATTTTCAACCTAAAAAGTTGTGAAACATCTTAAATTGTTCTTAAAGGCTTTGTGTTTTTGTCTTATATCTCATAATTGAAAGAAATCGGCGGCAACTCATTTTAATCAACAGTTTAACTGAGTAAAAATCGATTACTTTTAATGCATTTTTTGGGAGTTTTAAGCAACAATTTCCATATTTTAAGCTAACACGTAAAAAATATAAAGCCTTCTTTATAACTTTAAGTAGTTTCCCAGATTATTAATTTATAAACATAATTCGAAACACGTTATACGAATGCATGTTTCAACGATTTTGCGGCTTTAGTCAGACCTTTCGTATTGAAATCATACGGTACACTCGGGAGTTTTCTTCAAGGTAAAGAAGAGCCTTGAAACTTAAACATCAACTAAACAATGGTCATTCGATCTTATAACTCACAAAAATAGGTGGCTTGACTCCTTGCAGCGCAATCGATCTCGTATCGGTCACGTGGTACTGACACTCCAAATCCATTTAGACCTATGTAATGAACAAGTCCAAGACTATTCAATCGGTCTTGTGAAATTCATCGCTTAAGTAGATTTTTAAGAGAGGTTCATAAATTTCGACTCATTTAAAAAATTCCTTACTCTAGCGTCTTGGCGTCTTCAGAATTGAAATAAAACATACGTCAACCATTGTATACTAATCAACAAAACAAGAAAAAATAGAAGAACAGATTAGCATGACATAAACAAGGAAATGTCACATCACGCCATGTCATGCAGGAGACAATGGCTAGATGACGTTAGAAGAATGTTTTCTTCAAGAAACTCCAGAGGTGGTATTCATATGCTACGATATTTAAGTTATATTTTTAGAAATATAAATGTAACTTCCAACCCGTTAGACCTACTGCCATAAACATATTTTATAATTACTTTTTACTTTCTCCCTCCTATACGTAGTATATGGAGAAAGTATTGTTTTCGTACAAATTTTCGAATTTGAATTTTTAGTGGAATTATCTGTTTTGGTGCTCCCTGAACCCCCAAAAATTGTTTAGTGGAATTATCTGTGTTGGTGCTCCCTGAACCCAAAAATATTTTTAGTGGAATTATTTGTTTTGGTGCTCCATGAACTCAAAAAAGTGTTTTGTGTTGTCTGTCCGTGTGTCCGTGTGTCAGTTAGGATGTTTACAGAGCTGGAGACCATACCAACGGTCCGATTTTGATGAAATTTGGTATGTAGGTGTAGTTCTGGAATATCTCCATGCGTTTTTTCAATTTTTCAAATTTTAGATTTTTAATGGGTTTTACCCCCCAAAAATGGTCAAAAAACGAGAAGAATCAAAATTTCTCAAAAACGGCTCTAACGATTTTGATAAAATTTGGCTTAATTATAGCCCTTAATGTACCCTACCATATTCAAAAAACCACACCTTTCTAAAAATTCTCATTTAGGTAATAATAATAATAATAACTGATTTTTGGGGGTTTTTGGCCAAAAAGGGGTTGTTTTTCAAAACCTTTTTCGTGCATCTATACAGGCCTAATTGACATGTTTGGTGCAAATTTGTTCGATATCGATGGAATAGTTTTAATAATAATATTATTATAATATAATATGGATGCATGTTACATGCATCTAATATTTTCCATGGTATGTCCTACTTTTGCAATTCTAAATAACCACCTCCTTGGGTAGGTATAAAGTTTCAACTGGGAGAAAGTATGTGGCAGTTATCTGGTACCGTTTATTAGTAAAGGTATTGGATTAATAATAATAATAAACTTAGAGCTAACGTGGTAAACTGTATTAAATGCAAAATAGAATAGAACTTATTTTAAAGTATACAATCTGCTGTTATTGGAAAATTAGTTGGAACAAACAGCTGACTAATCAGACCGTCTTCATCAGCTGTGTGTTTAAAATGGATAAATATTTTAAAACAACAAATAGCATTTCTTTAATATTATTTATAGATTTGTGTTGGTATAGCCGTACCGTTTGCTACAGATATATGATATACTAAGGTCTCAGTCCCCCGCGGCGACCAATGGAAACAGTATTATAAACTCTGATACTTTCACGGAAATGATGATTAATTAAAATCGGCGTAGGGTTGTTTGGGATCATCCTAGATCCCGACGCATACGCAGTAGGGCCAGGTTTTTTGTGTGAATGAAAGGAGTTTTATATAAAGAGTGATATAAACCTAACCTAATAAACAGTACCAGATAACTGCCACATACTTTCTCCCAGTTGAAACTATACCTTCCCAAGAGTAGCATAGGAGGTGGTTATTTATAATTGCATAAGTAGGAAAATGTTACCATGGAAAATATTAGATGCTTTTAACACACATCCATATTATATTATTATATAATATTATTATTTAAACTATTCGATCGATTTCGAACAAATTTTCACGAAACATGTCAATTAGGCCTGTATAGATGCACGAAAAAAGGTTTCGAAATTTTTTTAAAAACAACCCCTTTTTTGGCCCAAAACCCCCAAAAATCTGTTATTATTATTATTACCTAAACGAGAATTTTTAGAAAGATGCGGGTTTTTGCATATGGTAGGGTACATTAAAGAGTACAAATAAGGCAAATTTTATCAAAATCATTAGAGCCGTTTTTGAGAAATTTTGATTTTTCTCGTTTTTTGACCATTTTTGTGGGGTAAAACCCCTTAAAAATCAAAAATTTGAAAAAATGAAAAAAAATCCTGGAGATATTCCAGAACTACACCTACATACCTACGAATTTCATCAAAATCGGACCGTTGGTATGGTCTCCAGCTCTGTACACATCCTAACAGACACACGGACAGACATCACCAAAAAACACTTTTTTTGGGTTCAGGGAGCACTAAAACAAATAAGTCCACTAAAAATATTTTTTGGTTCAGGGAGCACCAACACAGATAATCCCACTAAACATTTTTTGGGGGTTCAGGGAGCACCAAAACAGATAGTTGCACTAAAAATTTAAATTCGAAAATTTGGACGAAAACAATACTTTCTCCATATACTACGTATAGGGGGGAGAAAGTAAAAACGCCGTTGGTTTTTAATAAAAACTAACCGATTTTAAATTTGCTAAGTATTGTGCTATGGTGATAAACGTAAATGCTTTCAAGAAATGTCTGTGGGTTCGGTACGGCTCTAACCTCAAACAGTGTTAAAATTTTGATCGCAAATCAGCTGTTTTATTTACAATAGTGATAACTAATGTGAATCCTAACACAGTAAGTTTTGTTGTTGATTTTTATTTGTAACTAGGGCAAACCCTTGCGTTCTCCGCACGCCAACCTCGTTGTGACCTTCTATACCCATAATTATGTTATGTTTTCTTTATAATAAAAGTGTAGGATTAATAATAACCAGAAAGCTCAGATGGTAAATAATGTTAATTGTCCAAATCAAATCATTTCGGATATTTCAAAATTGCAATTATAATAAAGGTTAAAAGAACCAGCAAGGCTCAGGTCTACATTTGAATTAAACCCAACCTAAAAGTTAAAATTACAAATAATTGCTTCAAAGTTTGAAATCAACTGTTAATGGAAAAACTAAATGTAACAGTTGATTTCAGTATCAACAATTAACGTTTATTTATTATTTAGTACTGCGATCCAATTGCCGTAAAATATTTAGTATAGTTTGTGTTGTTTTTACGTCTAACAAAAAGTATTTAAAAACACGCTTGTGTTCGAATGAAACTTTATGTTAAAATTTCAAAGCAATCGGTGAAGAACTTTCGGAGATTTTGTACAAACGAACATTTACGTTTTTATTTATATAGATTGCTCTTATTTTTTTAACCTAACCAAAAACACTGTTGGTTGTGTAAAAAAACCGATTTAAAAGTTGCCAAGTTGGTTGTTATGGTGATTAATGTAAGTGTTGCTAAGCTTTTTGATTCAAATCAGCTGTTTTATCTTTTATAGTGCTGATTTTCACAATTTTTACGCTTTAAAATCCAAAATTTTGCAAAATACTTTCTTAGTGTTTGTGTACGACCCCATAATAATATAAATGAACATTTTCTTATTAGCTAATTTCTATAGGAAAAATAAGCTATTGCAGTGGCCCTTATGGCAAGACCCAAGGTCGGGAGTAGCAAATGAGCACCGATCATGGTCCCCAGAACACGTTTTGGGGTGTCATTGGTATTCATATATATATATATATGTATATATTTATGTATATATGTGTGCTCACTCTAACAGACGCATTTTACGTCCGATTTGGTCCAAATTTGGTACACACGTTGTTTTTCTAAGTCGCTTGGACGAGTTAATTAGTAAAAAAAAATTGACAGCAAGTAGACCAAACTTTTGACCGGAAGTAACATGTATAAGTGTGCGCACTCTAATGGACGCATTTTACGTCCGATTTGATCCAAATTTTGTACACAGTTGATTTTTTAAGTCGCTTGGACGAGTTCGTTAGCAAAAAAAATTTACCGGAAGTAGACAAAATTTTTGACCGGAAGTAACATGTATAAGTGTGCGCACTCTAACGGACGCATTTTACGTCCGATTTGGTCCAAATTTGGTACACAGGTTGGTTTTCTAAGTCGGTTGGACGAGTTCGTTAGCCAAAAAAATTTACCGGAAGTAGACAAAATTTTTGACCGGAAGTATCATGTATATAAGTGTGCGCACTCTAACGGACGCATTTTATGTCCGATTTGGTCCAAATTTGGTACACAGGTTGGTTTTCTAAGTCGGTTGGACGAGTTCGTTAGCCAAAAAAATTTACCGGAAGTAGACAAAATTTTTGACAGGAAGTATCATGTATATAAGTGAGCACACTCTAACGGACGCATTTTATGTCCGATTTGGTCCAAATTTGGTACACAGGTTGGTATTCTAAGTCGCTTGGACGACCGGAAGTAGACAAAATTTTTGACTGGAAGTAAAATTTTTTTGAGATTGTTCGTACTAGAAATAAACTTTTTCGAAGTTTTCTTAAAAAAAAAAAAATAGACGTATGAAATAATTCTGCACATTTTATTACTTTTTTACGCGACTTTATAGCCCACCTGGTTCCCCCAAAAACAATAAAAACGTAAAATACCGTAAAAGTACCAGAATTAAATCCACGGCTTTTACCTTGGTGACCGATGGCAATATTTCTGGTACATGCTGACAGCAGCTTCATGTGTAGATCAATTTCCCAAATAGTTGTTTGAAACCCAAAAACATACATAAATTTAATTTTGGAAATTCGGTCAACTCACGTCAGCCGTTCGACTGCGTGGTCGAATTATTTTAATCTTAAGTAGTTTTTGCTCTGCGTCAGAATCTCAGTGAGGACTGTGAGATTTAGTCAAAATCAATAGTTGTTTATATGCCTTATTTTTTGTTCACGACCGTTATTATTCACCTTTTCGGTGTCAGTGGAGTGTTTAGTTTGTTTTCTTTAGCGGAGACATAGCGTAGCTAAAATGGTTGAACTTTAACCTGCATTTTATCACAAAAATCTAGTTTTAACAATGCAATTGATTTCAAGGCACGGCGCTTCAGAGGCAATATAGATGCAAAACTGTCGCACACGGTTGCGTCTCCAACCAGGCACGGCGCTCTAGATGCATGGTTTGATTATTTGCTTGTTTGCATTATTTTAACGTATTTTTCTATCTTCTTATTACGATGTAGGAACTTATCCAGCCATAAGTAAATAAGGGGGGAAGGGACAGTTGTGTTTGATTATTGTGCTTCTGGCTGCCAGGAGGTTACTGTTGGGATTCCTCAGGGTTCTGTTTTGGTGCCTTTCTCGTTCCTTATATTTGTGAATTTTTTTCTGCATGTGGAAACTATTTGCATCCTTTTCGCAAATGGAAAGTTTCAGCCAAGACATGATTTAATCCAATCGAACTTGTTGTGAATGCAGACAAAACAGAGCAAATCTTATTTGTAAGAAATTATCCAGAATTATTGTTACTTTTGACAAAGAACAACTCAAAAGTTGTGTTAGTACTGAGGGTTTAAAATTTTTTTATAATGCACATGCTTATAATGTGCTTGGATTTTATGACGCTCTTCTAAACAAAAAGGAGGCAGATACACAACCAATGTTTTTTTTTTTTTTTGTATAGGTGACTCGACTATTTAACACTGCTAGTTTCTCTATCAAACCAAAAATTATTGTTTGCTCTTAAGTTAAAATACAACTTTTTACTTAATATGCTTAAAAAAATTTTTTTTTTGGGGTTTTCGGTACTTTAATTTATTTAAGTATATCTCTCTACCCCTCCAAGTTCATTTCTAACGAATAAATCTATTATGAATTATCTATTGGATCTATTATCTGATCTGGTACATCCGTTAAGTTTTATTTTATTTCTTAGTAGTTTTTGAATTACCATACTCTAACTTTAAACATTTCTCTATCACATAAAAAATTCCCTATCATTCAGGCAAACATTCTATTTCTATTGCGCATGCGTCAAGATCCAAGTCATGCTACCGCCATCACCCTACCCCTGTCCCGAAGTGCGTCAATTGTCATTCGATTAATCGTAATTTCCGTGGAAATATGAAAGTATTCAATAAGTGTTTGTATTTGCAGGGGTGGAGCTCTC
This sequence comes from Philaenus spumarius, assembly GCA_018207615.1. Taxonomy (NCBI): domain Eukaryota; kingdom Metazoa; phylum Arthropoda; class Insecta; order Hemiptera; family Aphrophoridae; genus Philaenus; species Philaenus spumarius. The sequence continues at coordinate 239,732 of JAGFPH010001827.1, forward strand.
TAGTTTAACAAAATAAAATCTAACTACACAAATACATTCGCTGACGCATACTTAAAACTATCCTTTATATCTCAAGAAAGCGGTATTGCATGGCAAAGAAATTCAAAAGAGAAATCGAACATGAATATGTAGTGTCTTGCCCTTTAAGACAATACACAGGATGTCCCCGAACTCTCTGGACCCCTTTTGTGGATATGTTCCTGGGATCGAGACAAACATATTTCACAATATAAACATGGGTCTACGGGGGTTATTTTTTCGTCTGTCTGTATGTGTTTTTTACAAAATATTTAATATTTTTAAAAATAGAAAAGATATTGAGCTCAAACTGTGTACACCTATTTGTTGCGTAACCTTTTATCACTGTACAAAACATTAGAACATTATTTTAAATATTTTCAAAATGGCGGCCTTTTATAATTTTTAATGTCAAATATCTCAAAAACCACGAACTTTAAAAAAACATTACAAGGGACAAAAAAGTTTACTTTTTTAATGACAAACACAATGGTTTTTATATTTTGTCTGTAGCTCAAAGGACAACAGAGATATTGAAAAAAAAAGGAAAAATGTATTTCTTGGTAGTTGTTAACAATACCCAGAATTACTCTAGAAACAAAATATTTTAAAATTATTTTGAGCTAAAATAATAAGTTATTTGCATAATGTTCCGAGCACTTTCTGAGCTGATTCCACTAGCAAAAATAACGGAAAAAGTTAATTTATTCATAGGTCTGGAAATGCTTCGTTAGATAGTTACAGCTGGCGAAAGATTTCACCCATGTTTCAGATTACTCACAGAAAAGAATCCCTATTGAAATATGTAGTACGTTAATTAAGGTGTGAAATTGAATTGAATTTACGTACAATGAGCATATAAATTTAATAAAATAGGTAATAGTTCTGTAACTGCAGTAATTGTTGTGATATTTTACTCAAAACGCTAAATTCTGTCCGAATTGAGACCGAATTGGGTATTGTGACAACTACCAAGAAAAATACATTTTTTTTAAATATCTCTGTTGTCCTTTGAGCTACAGATAAAATAGAAAAACCATTGTGTTTGTCATTAAAAAAGTAAACTTTTTTGTCTCTTGTAATTTTTTTGTAAATTTTGCGGTTTTTGAGATATTTGACTTTAAAAATTATAAACGGCCGCCATTTTGAAAATATTTAAAATAATGTTCTAATTTTTCGTACAGTGATAAAAGGTTACGCAGAAAATAGATGTACAAAGTTCGAGCACAATATCTTTTCTACTTTTAAAAATATTAAATATTTTGTAAAAAACACAGACAGACAGACAGACGAAAAAATAAGCCCCGTAGACCCATGTTTATATTGTGAAATATGTTTGTCTCGATCCCAGGAACAAATCCACGAAAGGTGTCCAGAGAGTTCGGGGACACCCTGTATAAAGTATGTCTGTAAGTGTTTTTTAATATATACACCTACAACTTGAGCTATATAAGGCACAAAGATCATAAATCGGACACCAACCTTTTGTGATATATAAATTTCAAGAACTAAATACCTCAAAAGATAAATAATATGTGTGTGTAAAAACACTCTATACTAATATTATAAAGAGGTAAAATTTATTTTTTTGTTTGTATGTAGGGAGTAATCTTTGGAACTACTGAACCGATCGAAAAAATAGTTTTACTAATAAAAAGCTACACTATCCCTGAGCAACATAGGATGGAATTAATTTTGATTTAATGGTTGAAACAAACCTTAAAACAATAAATATTAATTGTTATAATTTCCTGAAATCTGGAGAGCTGAAATATTGAACATTTATTTCTTACAAGATACATAGAAAAAGTAACTAGATTTGCATTTTGTAGCGTGCCGCTAAGGGGTGGAAATGTGATAACAAACCCCAAAATAATAAAAATTAATTGTTATATTTTCCTTAAAGTTAGTGAGCTGAAAATGTGTACGTTTATTTCTTACAAGATACATAGAAAAAGTATCATAGATCTACATTTTGTCGCGTGTTGCTAAGGGGTGAAAGTGTAGTAACAACACCTATAAAGCAATTTTGATTGAAAATTTGGTACTTATAATGTTCAGTGTTTTAAAGGAAATAAAATAAACAATAACACACGCATTTTAAATAGTTACGTCTAATGGGTGAACAGGGGTGGGTAACAGCCCCATTACAATAAAAATAAATTGTTACACTTCCCATGATTGACACCTTTGTTGTAATGTTTTGTATTCGCTTCCGGGGGGGGGGGGGGGTTGGCGTTCGAAGCGCGCAGGTATTATTAGCGAATTTCCATAGGAAAAATGAGCTATTGCCCTTATGGTGAGACCCAAGGTCGGGAGTAGCAGATGAGCACCGATCTTGGTCCAAAGAACACGTTTTTGGGTGTCATTAAAATTCATATATATGTATATATGAATTTATTTATATTTTATGTAAATTCATATTCATATTTCATATTTATTCAAATTCATAAATTCATATTTATATTTATATAAAATATATATATACTAGCTGACCCGTACGGCATTGCCCGTGGTGGTTGGTATTTTCAGTCTTTTTAACGTAATTGTATCCTTTTTAAGTGTTCAGTCAGTGAGTGGTATTTGGCTTTTATATATCT
>JAGFPH010001828.1:6863-21684 GCA_018207615.1 Philaenus spumarius
CTCTTCAAACTTCGGCGGAAAATCATACAACACTGACAGCATGGTTTAAAAAATTTAAAATGGTTAATTTTAGTTCAAAATCAAATTATTTGTTGTAAAATTAGGTGATTTGATCTTTCATTCAACTTTCTAGGTCAAGCTAAACCCCCTTTTCGAGTCATTAAAAACAGTAGATAATCATCAAAAAATTATTCATAGTTTTTCTTCATATTTCCCGCTTATTCTGTCAGACCCAATAACTACCTCACCTTTTCGAGTAGAGACCTCGGTGATGGCTTTAAACACATCTCCTTTCAATGGAGATGAATAATGTACAAGAAAAATGAAGGTAGCTGCAACGGAACTCAAAATATCGCCGAAATAGTTTTTCCTGTGTAAGTTAGATTGGTACATTAGACTGAGTATATTAGCCATATGATTTTGTAAATGTTACATACGAAGATGTACGAATGTTTCCGAAACTAAACGAATAGGTATTTCTTCTTTAAATTTGGTAAACGTTAATATTATATTGATAATAAAAGGTTGTATGCATTTTATATTCTCAATGGCAATCGTATAACATATTATTATAGCCTACATTAGGTTATATACAAAATACAAATAACTTTCTGACATTACAAAAAGTTTGTTTTGATTGTAAACATAACCCCAAAGTATAATCTAGGCTAGATTTTGTTTAGGTATTGCAGATGATCGGTGACATCAGCTGTTATAATACTTCGTTACTCTCGGATGTACCTACGCTCATAATTAATTACAGGAGTTGATTAAGTTTTTAACTTTCTAACAGAGCATTATCAAATTGTATCAATTGTAACTGTATCAAACTGTAACTTAATCAAATTGTAACTAAAATTTTTAATAGTTAAATTTTTATCTTATTTCATCCTGGAAAATATGACTTGTGTAATGGTAAGTACCTACTTTTATGTTATATGAAATCCCACTAACAATACAATTAAATATAAATATAATTATTTAGTACTACATTATAGTACAAATTATTATTATTATTAATTAGTAACAAAACGCAAAACATAAAAATTATGCAAATATATAGAAAAAATATTGATAAAAAATATGGAAGTACCTTCGTGTGTTTGTGTGTATATCTGTTTGGAATTAGAAAGAAGAATGCCTAAATAGGAATCGGTGAACAAAAACGTAATAATTCGACTTAAAGAAGTAGAAGAAGTGCACAATCATTGTAAGTAAATTATGTGATTACGATGTTGATCAGCTGATGGTATTATTTTGAGGAAACAAAACAAGAGAGCCAGTATTATAAACCTAGGTAATGTATTACTTTTATTTTAATTAATTTAAAAATTAGGAAGCTGCAATTGTGCAACAAAATCGAAATTTTATGATTCTATTAATTAGCAATAATTCAAACCAATGGCAAAAGATAGTCATTAATAGTTTAAAATATATTCATATGTTTGTAGGCTTAAGATGTTTTAGCTGTCACCAATGAAGGAAACAAAAAGGGTTTTAAGTTTTGACATTTTCTAACATTTAATAACAATCATATAACATATTACAGCCTACATTAAGCTAGCCATACACGGTCCGATTCAATGTCTGATGTCCGATGTAGGAGCGTGAATGGACTTGATGGACGACGAGTTGGATGATAGTACAAATCGCAGTCCCAGATCAGACTACAAGATGATCCGACTTCCGACGGAGTCGGACTGTGAGTGGGGTGATCGTCCGATTGTCATTTTTAAATTTCTTCTTGTTGTTGTTTGATCTTCCCTTTTCCCTATACATTTTTACTTCTTTAATAATGAATAATAAAGGGTTTTGGGAATTTATTGAATTGTACCGTGAGAATAGGTGTTTGTAAACACAAGTGATGCAAACTGACATGTTTGTGAGCATCTTCGCGTCGCAATAGTTCAAAAATAATGTTTTAACCTATTGAAAAATATAGATGAATGTTTACTACACTAAAAAAATATAGGCGGTTGTCTACTATAATGAAAAATATGGGCGATTGAAAGTATACTGACATAATATAGGGGATTGTTTAGTATAATGAAAAGTGCAGGTGATTGTTTACTAAACTGAAAATATATTGCCTGTTGTCTACTATTGAAAAATGTAGGCGATTGTCTACTATACTAAAAAAATATATATAGAGATTGTTTTCTGTACTGCAAAAAATTTAGGTGGTTGTCTACTATATTTAAAAATATAAGTGATTGTAAGTATACTGACAAAATATAGGGAAGTGCTTAGTCTAATTATTTGCATATAGTAATTGCTGTACATGTGTATACAACTACCACTATGTAGGAAAGATGACTGAATTGGAATGATTTCTTGTCTTGGAGTTGAAAATTTTAGAACTATTTGAATAATGTAAATCAATGTGTATATTTTTTATTTATTACTAGAGATACCCCAGCGTGCCAACCCTGTTACACATAATTATATTATATTTTCTTTATAATAAAGATGTAGGATTAATAATAACCTCAAAACTAAGATCGTAAATGTCCAAAATGAAATTATATTATAACATTAGTTATAAATAGGCCTAATAAAGGTTAAAAGAACCAGCAATGATCAAGTCTACATTTTAATAAAATCCTAACCTAAAATTTATAAAAGTAAATAATGGATTCAAAGTTTAAAATCAGCTGTTAATGGAATTATTATTAATGGAAATGTTAGTTGGATGGTAAGTTGGATCATGAGTGGTGAAACGCATCCAACTTGCAGTCCAACTCGGTCGTCCTACAAATCGGACCGTGTATGGCTAGATTTAGTTCTATAACTTATATACACAAAACCAACATTCGGACATTATAAGAAGATAAGAAGTTTGTTTGACCAAAACAGATCACTCTGACAATCCAAGAAACAATTTAAGTTATGTACATTTATGTTTTACGATATAGCGGAAACTGTAGGCCAATTTGTTAAAATTTTGTATTTTTATATTATTATATATCAAACTATTTATAAAAATATTTCACTTTAATTGCTTTTTATTTCATATTGAAAAATCAACTGCTTAAGAATAAATTAATTTTATAGTAAAGTCATTAGTTCATAATACAAAATAGTGGTTGTAAGTTCCAAAATTTAGATTTTATAAAATTGTTGTAATTGGTAAAATTTGTATGTACTACCGTACATACATTATAAAATATCAAGACCAAAGATACAAATATTATCGTTTGCTTTTAATTACCTATTAATTTATCGAACTGTTTAGATGTTATTATTATTATAATGAAGAAATTAAAAATAATTTGAATTGTAAAAAGGAAAAAAGATTTTTGACGCAAAGTTAATGAAATACAAATTGATACGTTTAGAAACAGAGTTAGTCTATTACATAGTATATTACATATATTATAGCCTACATTAGTACTATAACTTATATACAAAAACGACCAACTCCGAACATTATAAGAAGTTTGTTTGACCAAAACAGATCAGTCAGACAATCCAAGAAAATGTTTAGGTTATGTACGTTTATGCTTTACGATATAACGAAAACTGTAGGCCAATTTGTTAAAATTTTGTATTTTTATATTATTATATATCAAACGATTTATACAAATATTTCACTTTAATTGCTTTTTAATTCATACTGAAAAATCAACTGCTTTAGAAGATATTAATTTTATAATAAACTCATAAGTTCATAATACGAAATAGTCATAAGTTCGGGGATGCGGAATACTACCCCCCGGAAAACTACCCCCCAGGTGAAACGTGACGTCACGAAATCTGCCAACTAACCAATATGGGAGCCGTGTCCGCGACTGGAATACTAAACCCCCTAGCAAAAGCGGGTCACCGGAATACTACCCCCCGGAAAACTACACCCCCAAGCAGGTTTCTACAATTATACTGTTATCGGAAACATACTGTGACTAAACCAGTTTAGGTTAGTCCTCTAGTTTTTTTTTTATTCTAATTATATAAAGTGATAATACAAACGCATCGAAACTTGGTGCGTGACTGGAAAACTGCCCCCCCGATCTCTGACGTCAAAATGACGTAGGAACCTGCTTGGGGGGGTAGTTTTCCGGGGGGTAGTATTCCGGCGACCCATAAGTTCCAAAATATAGATTTTATAAAATTGTTGAGATTGGTGAAATTCGTATGTACGTACATTATTATATATAAAACTAAAGATACAAATATTATATTTTGCTTTTAATTAACTACTATTATATCGAACTGTTCCAACTGTTTAGATGTTATTAATATTATAATGAAGAAATTTAAAACAATTTGAATTGTAAAAAGGAAAACAGTTTTTTGACGCAAAGTGTTAATGAAATGCAAATTGATACATTTAGAAAACAGAGTTAGTTGTTCCATGATACACCATGTTTATAATAATTATTATTTATATCTTTTCCCCCCTTGTGTAGGTCAGTACAAATGGCGTCCAAAGGAGCAAAGAAAAAGGCTCTCAATAAAAGATATTATTTATTGAAAAAAGCAAGAGCTGAAAACAAAAAATCTTCTGAAAGAAAAATAAAACGAAAAGAAAGGGAACAAATTAGATCTGTAAAGGAAAGCTCAGCTAGAAAAAAAAAAAAATATTTGGAAAATAAAGAAAAATATAGAGCAAGATCTAGATTACGTTATCAAATCAAACGTTTAGCATATTTAGAGAAATTCAAAAATAGATACAATATTAATAAAGTTAAAATTATAGAAAGATATATGAAGCAGTACTACGGTAATCAAGAAAACAGATTAAAATACATTAAGAAATCTTTAAAAGGATATTATAATAATCGAGAAATCTGCAGGTTAAGGAAACGTCGAACTTATAAGAAAAAAGAACATGAATATAAAATGTATTTCCATAAATACTATTTGGAAAAAACACAAAAGTATAGGAACAAGATCATGCAAAACCGCCAGCACAGAAATATGAGAAGGCATGAGTTTAGGAAAATGAGGTCCAACAATAATGTTGTAAATATTAAAACTGGAAGATCAAAACGTACCAAGATGTTTGCACTGAATGGGCACAAAGAAAAATGGATTACAAATTTGATAAAAAAAGTTGAAATGCAACAACAGCACTCTAGCATCACGGCGATTAAAAGCAGAGGGATTGATAAATTGGGCTATTAAATACAGGACTATTCAAATAAAATCTTTCAAAGCAAACTTACTTCGTTTGAAAAGTAAGAGCACAGCTATTTTAACAAAAATAACAAATTCTAAATTATGTCCAAAAGACGCTCTAGGAAAAACTGAGCACTCAGCTTGTTCCGAACTATTTTATTTGGATCCAATGTATAGACAATTGCCACCTATCCTACCATATGAATTGAACGAAAAAGGGATTGTAATGAATTTGTTCTGTGTGTCACGGGAAAAAACTTGGCCCTGCAACCCCATTGTCTGTAATAATGATTTTGATCCAAATAAACTTAAGAGAATTTTGAACAGGATAGTGTTAACGCCTATTGATGATATGCAAAAATTGCTACAGAAATTTGACCTTTGCAAAAACTTTATTTCTGGCTCAAACAAACTAGGACACTCTATTTCTTGTCATACACCTACTTCTGGGTGTATATCACAACTTATATATCTTCGCCATTTATCGCCTCATTTTCCAGTTTTGAGAAAATTGTTGACCAATTTTTATACTGCTAGAAAATCTGGTGTAAATATTAAAAATGTAAACTCTGCCATTCAGGATTCAAAAGTTCAAATATTGGAAAACATTTCTCGAGATTTAAAAAGTAAGGGACAAGAATTCCAAATAGGTAGTTTGACATTTAAAAACGAAGATGACATCAAGAGCCGTCATCGAATTGCCTTTGAAAATATGATAAAAAGATCTCAAGACCTTCCAATCCATCCATGTTTATCGTGTGAGAGGCTTTGCTATCGAAGGGATACAACTGAAATTACTAAATTGAAATTTGTTCCAATGGGTAACGAATGGGAAAGCTTGATAAACTATGCAAAAGCACATAAAATACCTCAAAACTTCATTTGTCATAATTGTCTCAGTAAATTCAGAGGAAATAAAATGCCAGCATCGTGTATCCTAAACGACCTAGACTCTCCCGTTGTACCGCAAGAAATATCAAGTTTAAACAGCTATGAAAAACTTCTTATCCAGAGAGCGAAGGCTTTTCAAACTATTATAAAGATGGGTAGTGTATCCGGCCAAAAAAGACCTCAAAACAATTTACTGCAAAAAGTAGTAGGTCGGACTTTTCATCTGCCACTTCCAATAGAAGAAACTTTGAAAAAATTGCCAAATCCTACTGAAGCTATCCCTCAACAACAGGAGTTGTTTGTCACTATCAGAGGTCTACCCAACAGATCCAAAAAAATATGGCAGACTTATGTGGATGTGAAAAAAAATGTATGCTGCCTTACGTTGGTTAAAGGACCACAACCACCTTTACAAAGACATAAATATTGAAAATGAGTCATTGATTCAAGCACAATTGGAATTTCTTGACAAAAAAAAATGTATTTTTTTCCGAAGAAGATGATGGTAATGCTGCTTCGAATAAACAGCCTAGTATGCTTACCCAAAAGAACGCTGAAGATGAATATTATGAGCAATATACAATTCAGGATCTTGAAGGAAAAAGACATAATGACACTTGCACACACCTTTATCAAATGCTGAAATTACAAGCCGACCCCATTGACTTTAGACTATCTGACCTGGATCTTCGGTGTTTTCCTGACCTTTATCCATATGTATCAAACGGCCAATATGTTACCAGAAAAATTCCATTAATGCCATCAGAATTTATCAAAAACAAAGTTCTTTCCAAGCATGAAAGATTTCGATTAAATATTCAGTATATTTTCTATCTATTTCATGAGACCAACATTCGCGCCCTAAAGAGCGGAATATACCACAAATTTAACATTGTTGGAAATAATGGTAACCTTTCCGCCGTAAAATGGCTTGAAATGCTGAAAAATCAAGAACTTGAGGGAAATTTAACAACAATTTTTTCACGTTTGAGAAATAGCCCCCAATTCTGGGCTAAACCTAGAACAGATATTTCAACCATGATTACTTGGTATGGCCCTGTAATATTTTTCCTGACCCTCAGTCCAAGTGAGTATAATTGGAGCGATTTAGATGCATATTTGCGGTCAATAAATTCAAACAAAATTGCAAAGACCACCTCTGCTTTGATTGCATCTGATCCTTTGTCTGCGTCTAGATTTATTGACAATAAATTTAAAGCTATGTTGGATTTTCTTCAATCTGAGAGTGGACCCATTGGACAAGTTACGCACTTTGCTTGGAGAAGAGAGTATCAGACAAGAGGATTACAACACTTTCACGTCTTAATTTGGGTAAAGGATGCACCAGTAATTGGAATTTCATCTAACCATGACATTTCCAAGTTCATAAATGAGCATATTACTGCTCGAAAACCTGACCATGTGTCTTTTCCTACGCTGGCAGAGAGAGTTTCTTTATATCAGACACACCATCATAATTCGTATTGTAGGCGTTTAAAGAAAACGAACACAGGAAAGTTTGTCCCAGTTTGTCGGTTTGGATTCCCTCGCACTGTATCTTGAAAACTTAAATTGCCTTGACAACATAATCAGTACTCCACGCCAATGGGTATAATCTTGGAGGTAAAATGAGAAAAGGAAAGCAGTAAACCAAATTTTATGTAATGAGAGAAAATGAGGAAAGCACCACATTGAATAGGCTACTATATTTTCTTTTAAAAGTTTAATTTATATTTTTTGTAAACTCATATTTTCATTCCATGAGTAAATGTGATTGATTGTAGCGGAAAAATTCTTCGTATAAATTTTAATCTCCTAATATATATATTGTTTCAAAGAATATTATTAGTTTATCATTATATAGTTACTCGTACATATATATATATACTTAATATTGGCGACCTATTTATGATATCATTCTTTTTTTTAAGAGCTTTCTTGGCGTTCTTTTTTTAACGCGAAGTGTTTTTTGAGGAGATTTAAACAGTCGAGATCCTAATGCACGACAATATTTATATGTAGATATTCCACAGCACTACAGATTTGTTTCAAAGAAATGGGTACGTCGACAAAGATGTGGATCAATTGTAATAGGCAGATTGTACAGCGTAGCACCAAACGATCAAAACAGATTTTACTTACGTATATTACTTCTACATGTTAAAGGGGCTACATCATTTGCTGATCTACGAGTTTACAATGGAATTACATATAACTATTTTAAAGAAGCTGCAGTTGCAAGGGGACTCCTTCACGATGATGCAGAGTGGCATCGTTGTTTAGAGGAATTACAAAATAGTAAAATGCCTCAACAGTTACGAGATTTATTCGCATACATTTGTTGTTTCTGTGAGCCGACATCTCCATTGTCGCTTTGGACTTCTTTTAAAGACAAATTCATAGAGGACTTCCATGAAATGAATGTAGATGAGGCTGAAAATGCAGCTTTGCAAGAAATAGACACCATTCTTAGAGAAAACGGATTTAATTGTGCCAGCCTCAATTTACCAGTACCTCGAAACATAAACCTTTTGAATATTTATTATAACGTAGATGAAGAGTCTGTACGAGGTCAGGGCTATAGAATACAAGGGCTGGTCCACTTCTTTGATGTTGACGCTCGCCGACTGTTCCAACCTTCCTCTTACCCCCCTCCTATGTGACGTCACTCTGGTACCATGACACGCCGTGTAAGCACGGTTCGCCTTAGCTCTAACGTGTTATTTGATATACGTTGCAGATGATAATTCTTTTAAAAAATATGCAATACACACAACCGCCTAAATTATATGTTTACCAAATTTGGTTAATATTGAGTAATTATTTTGTTCAGTACAAGTGTTTAAAGAAGGTATATGATTCCGCGAGATTTTCGCCTTTTGACGCATATTTAAGGCTAATTTTCTCGAAGAGGCATTCCACGAATTTCTTTAAAAAATTATACAAAACACACACAATCACCTAAGTTGTTTAGCGAATTTGGTTAATATTGAGCAATTTTTTTTTCAGTACAAGTGTTGAAAGGAAATATTTAATTCCGCGAGATTTTCGCATTTTGGTGCACATTCAAGGCTAATTTTCTCGAAGATTCCATGAATTTCTTAAAAAAATTATACAATACACACAATTACCTAAATTATATGTTTAGCAAGGTATTTATTTATTTAATGTTACGTTGCAGACGATATTACTTTATGAAATGTTACCAAGATTATCAAGTAGGCTAATATTGTCTGCAGCGTTACTTGAATATTCCAAGAAACACCTTTACTAACAAAATACATTAAAACAAACATTTTCAGAATGATGAGATATAAATAAATAAATGTATAATATATAAATAATAATAAGATTTAAACTTAGAGTACCGGTAATTATTGATAACTCAAAATTTTAAAACAAAAAATTTTAAGTAATCAGCTTCAAATTAAAATAAACATTAAAAATAATTATTTATTTAATGTAAGAGCTGCAAGCCAGATTACTTTATGTTAAAAAGTTACCAAGATCCTCAAGTAATTTCTTCTGCAGCTTTAAGTTAAAATGTTTAAAAAAAATCTTTACTAGCAAAATGCACTTAAAATTGTCAGAATAATTAGATATAAATAAATATATAATATACAAATAATTATAATCAAATTTAAACCTAGAGTAATAAAATTATTGATGACAAAAATAAAACATCATTTTAAGTTAAACTTCTAGACTAAATTAAATTGCTCAGTATCAATTTAAATTTAAATAGTTCAATTGTTTAAATTCAACTATTAAATTAACTATTATTCCTTAATAGGCCAGTCGGTAAAGGTCAATTTAGACCAAAAGTACCAGTAATTTGCAATACGGCTGATTTTTTTTATAAGTACATTAAAGTATGTAGATTAACATAAAAACAAGTTTACCAGTCTATCGATTTCCCAAAGTCGAGAAAAAAAATCGATTATAATTTTTTTTCGATTATCCTTAATATTTCGAGCTGGGTGAAGATAGAGGAAAATAAAAAATACCACCGTGTATGTCAAGTTTCAATTCGATATATTAAAATTCGGCCAATTTAGAATGAGCCAACGCTTCATATATGAATAAGATGTCCCCTTTTAGTGATTTCCCCTGCTGCAAAATACATACCTGCATTATCGATTTTTTTCCAGACAAACCATTGCTCGGAAGAAATAAATACATATGACCTTTTTTGTTGAAAAATACCTCCCCTACACGGTGGTATTTTTTATTTTCCTCTATCTTCATCCCAGCTCGAAATATTAAGGATAATGGAAAAAAAATGATAATCGATTTTTTTTCTCGACTTTGGGAAATCGATAGACTGGTAAACTTTTTTTATGTTAATCTACATACTTTAATGTACTTATAAAAAAAAATTCAGCCGTATTGCAAATTACTGGTAGTTGTAACCTATACCGACTGGGCTATAAGGCCTAGGAAAGGAAAATATCTGTAAAGCAGTTTTTACTTTCCTTACCCTATACTAGGTAAGGTAAGTATTGCGATCGACCCAAAAATTCGATGTCGAGTTTTCATAATATCTTTACGTTTCAAGGCCCCCTGAGTCCAAAAAATGCATTTTTGGCAATTGGTCTGTCTGTGTGTCTGTGTGTGTGTGTGTCCGGAGTGCACAGGGCAAACGGCTGGACGGATCGAACTGAAACTTACAGGATATCTTCAAAAACGTAAACAATTAAACCCATGCAAATTTGAAGCAAATCGGAGGTGGTGTCTTACCGTGGAACCAGTTTTTAGCACATTTTTGGTATTTACTCCAAAAATACCCCTTTAAAGTTAAACCCCTCTAACGATTTTGATTTAACTTTGCTAACATACTCTACTCAGACCCCCTTAACACGCTATGTACGCTATATACCCTTAAAAATTCGTTGAAAAAAGTTATTACAAAAACGCAAGTTATTTTGTTTGTATCTCCGAAATGGCTGGTCCTATCGACTTGAAAATGGTCTCATTCGATTCAGCGTCCAAAAGAATGTCAAAAAAGATACCCCACTCAACTTTTCCATTTTTTCAAAAATTGACCCCAAAAACGCCCTTTTTGGGGGCAAAAATGACTTTTTTTAAACTAGTCGTGTTTGGTATCGACCTTGACATTTTTGGGGGTGAGAAATCGATTGAGACCAAAATCAGGTCCGTGGGATTAACCGTTTTGAAGTTAGTACCGCTTTCTTCGAAACGGATACTCCTATTAACTCGAAAATGGTATCATCAATCTCTCGCTCGAAAAATTTGGTAATTGATACAGCATCTATTTTGGTAAGGAAAGTTGTGTGATGTGCACACCAGATGTTTTTTTAAATATTTTATTTCAGCAGTAATTATTATGTCATGTACATATCTGCATATAAGCTACTCATTATGTGTAAGTATTTATAACTTTTATGTGTTTTATTTTATAAGTATTACACATGTTTGATTTAACTGCTTTATGACATTCAAGTTTTGGTGGTTTATTCTAATAAATACAACTATTTTCAATAATATGGCACATTTTGTTCAATTTCGTATTTAGTTTTCAGAAATGTTTCAGAGAATCGAATTAAAAGTATGCTAACATTAATACACTACATCGGTTTATTACCTACGAATTAGTTTTATTGTAACCCTGTCTTCTGCTTATATCTTTAGACTAATTATTGTTTACAGTATATTTATTGCTTTGTGTAGTGTCAATACTAAAATTAAAGAAGAGTGCATCATAAAAATGTTACAGCTTTGCTAAGAAATTGAAATTATTGTAGCAGAAATACTTATAAGAAGCGTTGGGAATGGAGCAGGTGTTACCATCGTGACGTCATCACACTGGCAGTGGCGGGAACGGTTTTCTTGGCGGACTGGTCCAGCCCTTGTATTCTATAGCCCTGGTACGAGGTGCCGAAATGTACTCAAAACTTAATTATGAACAAAAAACTGCTGTTGATCGAATTCTCAATGCCATATCAGGTAATACAGGAGAAAGACTGTTTTTCTTAGAGGCTCCAGGTGGAAGTAGTAAAACATTTGTATATTCGTGTCTTCTACATATAATCCGAGGAAGAGGTGAGATTGCATTGGCAGGTGCATGGACTGGAATAGCGGCATTACTTTTAGAGGGAGGAACCACGTTTCATAACTACTTTGAGGGATTCTGCAGTTATAATAATAGATGAAGCATCCATGGTTCCAGCCACTGTTGTTGATTGCATTGATCGTCTATTGAGAGATATCATGAAAAGTAAGGATCATAATCTCTTTAAGGTACCAATGGGAGGTAAAGTAGTACTTTTTGGAGGTGACTTTAGGCAAGTATTACCTGTGGTGCCACTTTCTAGCAAGGTACAGATAATTGAAAAATGCCTCCAGAGAAGTAAAATTTGGAAAAATGTAATTATATTGCATTTGAAAAAAAAACATGCGTGCAAATCAAAATGAAACTACATTTTGTGATTGGCTTTTACGGTTAGGTAATGGAACCTTAGAAAGCAATAGGGCAACATCGGCAATCGACATTCCTGATAATTGTGTTCTCTCTGGTCGTACAATTGTACAACATGTTTATGGCGACTCATTAACTCTAGAAAATATTAAAAACTACTCTAATCAAATAATAGTATGTCCCTTAAACGAACATTGTGACAATTTAAATGAAGAAGTCTTACAAATCATCGAAGGAGACTCCAAAGAATATTACAGTATTGATGAGGTAGTTTCAGAAGACCCTACAGAGAGATTAAACGTACCAATCGAGTTTATAAATTCAATAACACCATCAGGAATGCCACCACACAAGTTAGTTTTAAAAGTAGGTTCAATAGTGATGCTCATAAGAAATATGAACTAGAGGTGTGCCAAACCGTTGTTTCTACACAACTGTTTAATTCACAACAGTTGCGGACAGACAACAGTTTAATTAAACTGTTTAAATTAAACAGTTTAGTTAGACCTGATCAATTCAATATTGCAGCCAGTTGTATTTCACACTTGTAGTTGTTGTTGCGTCCGTTTTCTTGCACAACAGTATATTTTAACTGTTTATTAGAATTTATATTATAATAAAAAACATAATTATTGTCTTCTACTTGCAATTAAACAAAATAAAATAAAAATAGCCTGTTTTCTTGAGCAACAGTTTATTTGAACTGTTTATAAGAATTTATATTATAATAAAAAACATAATTGTCTTCTACTTGCAATTAACAAAATAAAATAAAAATAGCCTGTTGTGTCTGTTTTCTTTCTCAACAGTTTATTTTAACTGTTTATAAGAATTTATATTATAATAAAAAACATACCTAATTGTCTTCTACTTGCAAAATAAAACAAAAATAGCCTAAAGTTCTAAATTATAGTATTTAGTGAAATAAGACCACAAAGGACTGGTTTTACAACGCTTAGCACTCATTTTAAAATAAAATAACACTTTTCAAACACACAAAATCCAAACAGTTTAACAAACAAAAACAGTTTAAAAACACAATTCAGAATTCACACAACAGAATTAAATCGTAACAGTTTTCACATAAACCGTTTAAACACATTAGCTTCACTAACTAAACAACTAAACGCTTAAACAGACGAAAACGATTTAACAAAAACAGTTTAATACAGAGCGCCCTCAGCGCAGAGCGGCAGCTATGTGAAACTAGCAATAACGGTAAACGGTAAACACTTTGTTCGCTGCAACAACTAAACAGGTACAATTTGACAACAGTTTAGTTTGACAACAGTTTAGAATAAACTGTTACTGTTGTTTTCGGCCACCTCTAATATGAACCTTGGATCTGGATTAGTTAATGGAGTACGAATGGTTGTGTTAGGTTTGTCTGAAAAAAGTATAAAATTAGAAGTAATTACTGGAGTAGGAAAAGGGAACATAATTTTTATGCCAAAAATAAAACTAATATCTACAGATCCTAATATGCCCTTTAAATTTACAAGTATTCAATTCCCATTGCGATTAGCTTTTGCTATTACTATAAATAAAGCGCCAGGCCAAACTTTTACAAAAGTTGGTATTTATTTGAAGAGACCAGTGTTTGCACATGGTCAACTTTATGTTGCCTTCAGCCGGGTAAAGCGGCCAGATGACGTTAAAATCATAATACATCCAAGTAAAGATCAAGGAAGCGACCAAAATGGACAGTATACAATAAATGTTGTTTACAGAGATTTTGTTGTCATAATATTAGAAGTTTAAAATTTTGAAGATGACATTATCATTGCGTTTTTCTAAGTTCATTTTTAATAGATTCAAAGACATTTACATATTTAGTTAATATCCATGAAGAGTATTGAAAAAAATTTCGTTAGTTGTCTTACCATTAAAATGTTTTAATAGATCCAAATACATTTATTTACATATTTAGTTAATATCCATAAAGGGTACTGAAAAAATGTTTCCTTAGTTGTCTTACCATTAAAATGTTTAGATAATAAACCGCTTGCACAGTGCTTTCAAATTTTAGTTTAAAACATAGCAGACATCAAAATAAATTACGCAGGTATGTAAGAATTATAATTGTGCCTATTATATTCACAAATTTTTAATGATAATTTAAGGTACAGTACGGTGAATCATGAGACTAACAATTTACTTAATAAAACTACTACAATATATAGGGGCAATTGCCCCTACAAGCCACTAGTTAGTAATATTTATAAGTGGGTGAACATATTGCAGAAAGAATCGTTTAAGTAGTGCCAATGAAAGTGTAATAAAAGTGATTAACATTATTTTAGTAACAGCTTAACAGACGTCTTGGTTTATACTTTGATACGTATTTAAAGTCCTGAGCTCTAGCGTCGG
>JAGFPH010001828.1:27868-63596 GCA_018207615.1 Philaenus spumarius
CAGGCCTAGATCTCTAGGTTTGATTCATATTCCCTAGACCTCTCTCAGGAGTTGATTCATATTCCCGAAACGTCAAGTATTGATTTTAACACTCAAATGATAGCAAATGTATGAATAATTAATAATAAAATTGAACATCCATCATTAATAATGATAATTTCACACAGAGACTAGATTTACGGTACAGACCCGGAATTAATCTAAAAAGTCATCTTCTAGAAAAACACCATATAAAATTAGCCAAGCATACCAATTATCTAACATTTTTAATTAAGTGTACATATTAATACCTGACGGTTTGGTTGTTAAATCTCCTTTTAATAGTAAAAAAGGCAGTAAAATAGTGTTAGCTACTAGAAAACGTCTGATTACTGAACACATACAAATCAGTCACCTTGGAAAATTCAATATCATAAAAGAAAATTCATAAATCTATTCAAGAAATTTCACCTTGGCTAAATTCACACTTTGACAACAATTATAAGAGCAAAAAAAAATTAACAAATAATTGGAGCACACTAAAACTAAACAAATGAACAAATTTCCCCAACTAAAATTGTTATTCAGATGCTTTAGATCCTGTTGTTAATCTTTCTTCTAGTCCCATCAGTAACCAAGAACACAATATCTTATCTAAACGCCTAAATTTTTCACTTATGCCTAAAACAGGTGTGAATCCAGCATCTTACTGAAAAAAACTAAAGTTCCCAAAATGAATGTAAATAATGATGAACTAAAGGCCATATCTAAATTGAAACGAGATGAATCTGTGAAAATCATAATCGACGATAAAGGTAATGCCACAGTGGTTCTATATGCAAACGTTCCCTATGAAAATAAAATTATTGAAACTTTAAATATTGGTAAATACACCTTACTCTTTAAAGACCCCACAACTTATTTTGAGAATAAGGTTGCTAGCACACTCAAGAAGTACAAAACATTTTTTTAGCGATAAACTTCATATTTCATTAATACCGCATTATTTACTCTCCCCCATATGTATCATTTACCTAAAACTCATAAACCTAACTTCTCTCTAGGCCTAATGTCAGTTCCCATGGTTCCCCATTCAGGGGATTATCCAAGACCTTCTGCGCATAATTAAACCACATGTAGGAACAATGACTTTTGTAAAAAGAAACTTGGTAACATTTTGTGGATTAATGTAAAGGCGTAATACTAAATGAGGAAGATAGATTAATTAGTTTTGATGTGGAAAGTCTGTTAACCTATGTATCTGTACAAGAAACCCTAACATAGTTGAGCTAAGACTTTAAAAGGCAACAACCTGAAAGAAAGAACTAACCTTCACGTTGTTGCCATCAAACTTTGTACAGAATGAAATTATTTTCACGGAATGAAATTATTTTCACATTAATAATAAAAAATATCACCAGGATGAAGGTACGACAAAGGGTGGGGTTGTCTGCTTAGACCTAATTTTGCCAATATTTTTATAGAAGAACTTAAGGGTCTGCTCCAGTAACGAGAAAGCAACAGGAAACGCAACCGCTTCTCACTGTATCCCTATCTAAACAGTGCAATTTCTTGCAGCTGAACGCTTTGACATTGCCTCATTTCAAACCATTTTATAAGTCTATCTTTTGTAATTGAGTGTGGAAAAAAAAACCTGAATATTATTTATAAAATTTCGGATCCGGCTTGCAAATTATTTTTCATTATTAATTTTTTATTGTGTTAGGAAAAAAAACTTTGTACTTACAAAATGTCAATTACATAACAAATCAAAAGCATTTAAAAAAATGTAAATTGTAAGACGGATGCATATTGTGACTGTGCTTAAAATTAGACCTTGCAAACAATTTTAAGATAAAAAGTAAACGAAATAAATGGTTTGAAATTTAACATTGCTCTTATGGAATAAAAATCCAAGATGACCGCCACTACAGCAGACCCTTAAAAGGAAATACTCTTTCTAATCATCGTACCAATGCTAATTGAGATGTTGTTAGGCCAAATGGTGTAAAACAATGTATTGGTAAGTTTCCCACTAAACTGGAAGGCTGTAAATTTTCAGGACGATGATTCTAATTCAATCTACCAGTAGGATGACGTAAGATCTATAGTAATCAACCATTTCAAATTTTTTGCTTTAGCCAGTAACTCATTAACACTATTATTACATTCATAATCCGGCATTATCAAAGAGTTTATTCAACGCATGTTTACGCAAATTCTGGGTTCACCGGCTTCTTAGGATATTTCAATGATTAGATTTATATATGGGCTATCTGATGGTTGATTATTCTGTTTTCCAACATGCTGTTAATTTCTTGGGTGACTGCATCTTGAAGGTTTAAAGGAATTGCGTAACTTTGTGCTCGAAAATGTTGTGGTTCTTGAATTTTAACTTAGTGTTGATAGCAATTACATAGGCCTTGTTTTTCTGAGAAACTCTCCGCAAACTTATAAATTGTCATGTTATTTACACCACCTGAAGATAGAGAGGACTGGACAGCAATTCTATTCTACATTTATCCCATAGGTGCTTCCACTGTTCAATACATTTTTTGTACTCATACTCAGTGATGGCTGACAGCCAGGGCCGGATCTTTATATTTTGCACCTATGCCCATTTCCCCCCGAAATTGCCGCCCACACAATTAAAAGCACTCTATACCCTAATCAAAATTTTATCTAGTTTACAATATTTTGAATTTGCAATATTTTTTACTCCTTAAAAAAGTGTTAATACTATTTTCTTTCTCCTAATTTGCTCAGGTTGATTTAATTAGTAGGAAAATAAGTTGTTTTATATTATTAATGAGTTAATGAGATTTATAAATCGTTATTAAAACAAAATACTATATTTTGTAGTTTGAGTTACAAAAAGATAACTGTTTCATTTTTAGAGAAATATTATACTCAACTTTTATAACAATGTCTGCATGATTACACCAACACGAGGTAAGGAGGCTAAATTTAATTTTACTTTTAAGAATTTAATTACGTTAATTACGTAATTTTTACAAGGTGAAATTCAGAAGTGGTTTTGCAAAATAATAAAAGACACATCAATTTCAAATCACGTATTTCAAGTTATTATACATTTTAAACAATTAAACCCAATAAACAAACATGTAAATGTAACCACTAAAGCGTGTTTCAGAGAATCTAACTTTAAAGATTCAAACTATAAGCGATAGGATAGGTAGTTGTTTAGTCTTTAAATTAAATATAAGTTATTTATAAAGTGTGGAAATCAAATTGAATTGGCAGAAATTTACTGGAATTTCTTACGCCTTGCTTTAACATTGGCAAACTCTTCTATTAAGTCTTTAAAGTCAATGCAAACTACAATTCCTATGTGGGCGAAAAGAGCGACGCTACACGAGCCACCAGAGTGATTTTTGAATTAACAAACAAATGTAAATATAATAGAACATTCTACTTCGACGACAGTAGCGACGCGACGTGAACTTGTGGTGCGGCCAAGTTTTGAAATTTCAAATCATTTTGTCTTTTATCGCTGCGGTAGCTCGAGTAGCGTAGCTCGTATAGCCCGTGTCAACGATACAGATGGCACCACCGATGTCAGCGATCTGGGAAAGATCAGCTCAAGGATATGACCACCAATGTCGCCCGCATCGCCAGTCCACGTAGAACACAATAATCTACCTAATGCTTGCGATACGAGCGTATCGCTGATGTGAATCGCTCTTGTCGCCCACGTAGGAATCGGCATAAGACTGAACGAAAGACAACAGACAACTGCGATTTCTCGGTGTTAGCCGGAGGCACGAAGTTTATTAGTTTGAGTCAAATGAATAACTTGCATTAGCTAATTCATGACTATACAGGGTGTATCAGAGCGGGTGGCCGGCTTGTATAGGATTGAAACGAGAATACTTAGACATTTAGTTTAAACTGATAACCCCCAAGGAATTCAGGAAAAATGTTTTCAACCCTCTAAAATGTCCCAAAAGGGTATTTTTTGGGGGTGGGGGTTGGTTTTTGGTAAATTTTTAAATGTAAAGATAGGTTGTGTTGTACCTCATTTTAAAGGTCTCGGTACACTGATCATTAAAACAAAATTTTTTTCATTTATCTTGCACCGTCAATACAGGGTGGCCCGAAACATCATAAAAACTTAAGTTTACATATCTTTTTACATCTGACATAAAAATTTTTTTAACAGCTACAATTTTTAAAGTACATTGGCAAAGATGTGACCTTTCAAACAATACCTAATTTTGGTAGGTTTTCTCACATTTTTAGCAGGTTTCAAAATTTACAACTTTTAAAAGTTTAAAAAGTCAATATCTCAAATTTTCAAATTGCAATGTGGGTCATCTTACATATCAAATTGAAGCCCTTACAATTATCCCTATTTTTCTGTAAATTTTAAGCCAATAGAGAAATGAAAAAAATTCGAACACACTATTCAAATACCCGGTTGAAACTTTTTTGAAGGTAACATCACTTTTTTTAAATCTTGCACATAAGTTCATTTAGACTGTCCAAATTTGTTTAAAGACTCGTCATACAAACTACATAATCACTGCCACTACATAATCATTTTGTAATAATTCTTCAAAATATAGAGCTAGCTCATGATCTTATAACATAATTTACAGTCTCAGTCTTTCCCATGGCACAATTTTGAACAATGTTTTAAATATTTTGGGATAGTATCATCTTTATTAACACTAAAAGTCTTTAGACTGGTTAGAGTTTTTTTCTAAATCTTGTAATTGTTCAGAAGTTGAACCTAAGCCATTATTTGAAGATTTCAAATCCTTTCACAATAAAATTTATGTAGAGGCTTGACTTAGCAAAACATAAAACTAATGGCTGCGAAGACTAAATTTTTTTGTTAATGAAGAGGTCCTTTAAAATGAGGCATAACAGCTCTCTTTCCCATATTATTTAGTTTTAAAGTTTTAAGGCAAAATTTACAATAAAGCTGAAGAAGCATCACTAACCACTATGCATTAACCACCCACTAAATTCTGAAAATATTTCACTATCTAACCAAATATAATTAAAAGTACACTATTTGTTTGCCAGTAAACATTTACTTAAATACCTGGATCAAACAAAATATTAGTTTTAAGAAAAAGTGACTTTTCCTCACCAAAACAAATGTTTCCTGACTTTCTACAATGTGGACATCGGGCTCAGTTAAAACAAAAATGCACGAATTTGAAGGTTATATATTTTATATTTGAAGGCTATATTTTGATCAACTAACTGCTGTGTTTGGCCTTAAAAGCTAATGCCAATCAAATTCTATAGGGCTCTCTTTTATTTTTCATGCTTTGCTATCAAATAATTCTAATGTAATAAATTGCATGATAGAAAATTATGACAAACAAGTAAAATAGCTCTTTGTGTGAATTATTTTATTATAAGATCATATTTATAATATATATATATATATATATATTTTACATACCTATTGCCGGTACATCTGCGTGCACTGTTACTGAAACAATGAAAAATGTTAATAGTTCATAAATTTGATTCTATCAGAAGTAAAATATTATGTCAAATAAAAATTGCATTGTTTTTATTTAATATTAAACTAGTAAACTTAAGAAGCTAAATTAGTTTGATTTATTTCTATATAATTAAATATAGAAAGCTTTTTTTTTAAGAACAAAACATTTATATATAGTAGACTAGCAATAAATTTAAAACATATGTAATAATTAAACCCTTCAGTTTAATATTATCAATTCAATACGGTATTACATTAAATAGATAATCATAGGCTACATTGATTTTCAAAAGAGAAACAATAACAGTACACTAGTAGTTGTAATGGAAGGCAGAATCTGATATATCTTACGGCACAATGATAGCAATACCACATAAAGATTTAGATCTCTACATTCAAATGTAAAGTAACTATAAAATGTCTATCATTCATTTTCTTCTGTGAACAAATATTATAAGGCAAATTCATTTGTTTTACCAATATCATCAGTTACTCAACTTTTTACAACAATAGAGAAGCCCAAAAAGAAACTCAACTACTACAGTATATTACAAAATGATATAAATTGCTGTTTTATTGTTTTTATTGTACATAGATATGGATATGTGAATAAAGATGTTCAATTTCCTTAAAAGTTTCGGCTGTATAATTTAGTCTAAACATACTTATTTGTGTACTCTATTCATACAAACATAAATTTGTACATTTGCTCTATTTGTTATGGTTGACAAAAGCAAAATTAAATACAATATCAAATAAAAATTTATGATCTTTTTTTCTAAGTTCTTGGTTTTTCTGTACTCAACAAACGACATACATCAATGATCTTGTATTCTGGTTTCTTTATATTTTATTCCCTACATTATACAACATGATTTTTATGATCATGTTGGTTTTTTACCCTGAGGTAAAAAACCATGAACTTCTGAAATTAAACTGTTGTTGGCCTTCCTTTTTTGTAGATTGGCTTTTATTTTATCCATATTGCGATATTTACGTGAACTACTTTTATAAGATGGGTGAGTATAAAGACCTGCAACAAATGCATCTATAAGATCTGAAAATGCATCTCAAATTATCTGTAGACTAGGGGAGACCTCTGCGTGCTCCCCCCAATGGAACTTCGGAAAACATATGTTATATTTTACTTATAATAAAGGTGTAGGATTAAAATAACCTCAAAACTAAGATGGCAAATAATGTTAAATGTTCAAATTAAATTATTTCTTATATTTTATAACAGCAGTTATAATAATGGTTAAAAGAACCAGCAAGGCTCAGGTCTACACTTTAAAACTCTAATGTATTTTGTTGATTAGTTACATTTACATTAGTCATAGTCTATATACTACCTATATTCAGTATGATATATATATACATAGTATTTATATTATATAGTAATACAGTAGTCTCACAAACTCGGTCTTCAATAACCCGGCAATCCAGGTAACTCGGCGACCCCATTGGAAATCAATTTCTAAGTATTTTCCCACGTTCTCAAGCCTTTTGTTCATGTGGCCTTTCTTGCGGTGAAGGTCAGGTTAATGCCCTGAGAGGGGTTGGCGATGTCAGCGCGTCACGCTACCTGCGCAGCTGGGCAGTACATTCCTCAACTCTCATTCCGTTATTGACTCGCTATTCGCTTTCGCCAGAAGTGTCAATTTTCCTCCCAGTCTTGGAATAGCCAGTGAGAAGTGAACATTGATTATCGAGAGAGTTCTGTTGTAAAGCTTAGTACAGTTGTCCGTTTTCGTTTTGTTGTTGAGTTTGAGTTTGGGTTTTTATGTTGTTGTTTTCGTTTTGTTGTTGAGTTTGAGTTTGGATTTTTATGTTGTTTAATTTTAAGTGTTGTTTTTATTTGATACATCATTCGTTAGTTTTGTTAAATTCTCCATTTTACTTGTGCTCAGTACGATGTCGTCTTCAGTAAAAAGAAAACAAACCAACGTGTCCATGGAAAAGAAGTTAGAAGCTTTAAAGAGACTGGACAAAAAGGTGAAAATGTTAGTAAGGTTGCGATGGAATTTGGAGTTGGAAAAAGTACAATCGGGAAAAGAAAAGGATCGGAAATCGAATCGTGGTGTGTTAAACGAATTTGTTCCGAAATGTTGAGAGACAGAAAAAGTATGAAAGAAAGTGACTTTAATGAAGTTAGTGAAGCCCTCTACATATGGTTTCGCCAATCACGAGAGAATGGGGTGCCAATTTCAGGGCCAATTTTGCAGGAAATTGCGCTGAAGTTTTACGAAGATTTAAAAAAAGAAGGAGACTCGAAATTCGTAGCTAGTGTTGGCTGGCTTGACCGTTGGAAGAAACGTTATGGTGTAAGACAACTGAGCGTGTGCGGAGAAAAACTTTCTGGTGACATGCAAAGTGTGTTGGACTTTAAAGAAAGGTTTCAAAAGCTGATTGAAGATGAAGGTTTGTCAGGGGATGCTATTTATAATTGTGACGAAACCGGTTTAAATTTTAAACTTTTGCCCTCTAAAAGCCTATCTTCAAACCTTGAAAGATCTGCACCTGGGTTCAAGAGAAGTAAAGAGAGGGTTACGGTTTTGGCCTGCAGCAACGCTACTGGTGATCACAAACTAAAGCTGTGCTTTATAGGAAAAGCTAAAAAACCCCGTGCATTTAAACATGTTGATGTTAAAAACCTGCCAGTGTGGTACAAAAACCAACCAAATGCGTGGATGAGTGGAGTTATTTTTAAAGAATGGTTTTCTGAACAGTTTGTTCCATCCGTTGAACTGTTTTTGAAATCTAAAAATTTGCCTAGAAAAGCACTGTTAGTTTTAGACAATGCTTCTTCACATCCACAACTAGATGATTTAAAGGACGGTGACATAGAGCTATTTTCTTGCCACCTAATGTGACGTCACTTTGCCAACCAATGGATCAAGGAGTTTTGGCTGCAGTCAAGAAGAGATATCGACACAAGCTTCTTTCTTCTCTTTTGGCTGCGATCGACGGCAGTCAAGATTTGATTCAAAAGATGAAGAAAGTAGATTTATTAGATGTTATTGGATGGGTCTCTGCAGCATGGAATGAACTGGAGCCAATAACACTGGTGCGTTCGTGGCGAAAACTGCTGGACCATGCAGGCAACACTTTTGAAGAATTGCCCAAAGAGGACTCAGGTTTTGTGAATTTATTAAAACAAATTCCTGGCTGCGAGGATGCATCTGAAGAGGACGTAGATGAGTGAATGACACAGGACGCACAAGAACATCTTTTACCAAACGAGGAAATTGTTGCAGCTGTGAAAGATAAAAGTGACCATCATGAACCAGACGACTCAGAAGATGAAGAGAAAAACACGAAGGAAGGGGAGCCCAAAATGAGCCATAGTGAAGGACTAAATTATGTTGAGTGTACTCTGAGGTATTTTGAGCAACATGGTGCTTCAGCTATGGACATTCTGTTTCTTCGCCGGCTACGTGACGAGGCAGCGCGACGCAGGGCTCAGTGTGAAATCCAAAAAACCATAACAAGTTTTTTTCAAAATAGTGAAATAATGTAAGTAGTCTGAGTAGCTAAAATTTTTAATGTGTACAGTACTATATTTATTTAAGTTGATTTCATTTTAGGCCTCACTATTTTAACTATGTACTGTATTAGGTACATATAACAATACAGTGTACAGTATAATGTAACTGCTGGTTTTTATTATTGTTTTATTTACATTACAAACTCGACTTATCCTAAAATAACCTTGTTCTCATTTTAAAACCCTCTATTCCCGGTAACTCGGCGATTTCGGAAACTCGGACCATTGCCGGTCCACATTAGGCCGAGTTTGTGGGACTCTACTGTACCATACTAGTAATTCAGTATTTGTTGCTGTTTAAAGAAATGTGGGTTATTATTGATGAGTTTCCTTTCATAATTTGTTGTGTTTCGAGTTGGCATTACTCCTTTGTTCACGCTCCCTCTCTACCCCCTCATCTAGTCTCACCTCATGTACTTCAACGCTCCCCGCATTGAGTCCATAGAGCCCGTACTATGTCAACTGCATCTGTTTTGTTTGATGAGTCGAAATGACAGTAACAATCCAAAAGAACGATTCTTATAAAACAAATCTAATAAAAAACGTCTGATTTCAATATTTACAGATAAATTGGCTGATGAGGTTTTCAGATCAAACAAGCCATTGATTGTTAGTACAGCTATAGAAACATATAGACAAGGAGGCAATTTATTCATTGTCGGGGAAGTCATCGACTTATTGGTCCTACTGACTGCCCACGTAGCTGACTCTAATAAGCATACAGAACCCATCGATAACATCTTCCTGATGAAACCTGGGAAAGGAAAACAAGATACCTGTATTTACAGCCCCAACAATTGTAAGCTCTCGGAAGAGCTAAAAAAAATGTGTTGTTTCTACATGCCTTCAGTGACTGTGACAGTATGTCTGCATTTTTCAGACAGGGCATAACTAAATTCATAAATACCTTTCAAAAGAACGTGAGCCTTCAAAACGCAGTTTGAGTTTTTATGGATCCTGATGCCACACCTGATCAGGTTGCTGAGGCAAGAGTGAAGTGTTTTGTCTCATTTTACAAGGGTGGCAGCAACAAATCACTTAATGGAATCAGATTACAACACTCTTCCAGAGGCCACTATCAAAAAATAATTTCAATTTGGCATTTATGGAAAATAACGCCTTTGACCCACAACAGTGGGGATGGAAGACCATCAAAAACGGTATAATTCCAATTCCAACAGCCCAACCCCCAGTGCCCCAGGAACGGCTAAATAACATATCGTGCACATATACAAAAGGATGCCAAACTGCTTGCTCCTGAAGAAAAGCTGGCATCAAATGCTTCGTCATATGTGCCCACTGCAAAAAAACACACGCAGGAATTCCCTCACTGAGGATGAAGTAGTACTTGAGAGTAGGCCTACACTGTACGAAGAAGCAATCGACATAGTTGAAGAAGAGACCGACCAGGATACCTTCCCTGATAAAGACGAAGAACTTGAAATTGAAGGTTCCTTTCACAGACCATCTTCTCCAAAACGCAGAAAAACATCAAAACAAGGAAAATGTTTGCAATAGTGATCTAAAGTTTTTCAGGAATTTATTAATTTGGATTTGATATTACCTAAGATATATATATTTTTTTATTAATCTGATAAATGATTATTGTACTGAATTGAACTATCATTGTAAGTGATGGTGATTAAATCAATGAACGTAGAATTAAATATGAACTGTGTACGTTTTAAAATTTAATATGTGCTTCATGTGTAGTGAATGAAAATGTGGTTAATCGCAAAACGGCTATAGCACGTTTCAACAAACAAAGACCAGGTATGTATGACGGTAAAAATCCAAATTTGAAATTATTATATTTTGTTTTCTAGAATAGTAATGTCTTGAAATTGCCTTTAAATTTTAATAATTGGATGAATGTGGATGTCGTTCAAAAGTCGTTAAACTTCAAAAATAGCTCTTACCGGAAATTCTACACCACGACTACTTTCGGTTTTGTTCTTGTATCTGTATGAAAAAATGAGCTAATTTAAAAAAATAGGACCTCCCTCTACGCAAAATTTGATGGTCTAAAACTTTTATTATTTTACAATTTTCTTTTGAAGTAGCCGTTTTTGAGTTACACTCATTTGACATGAGCGCAACCCACTTTTCAGCCAAGTTGGTAAAAATTGCCGATGTTTGACAATTGATTGTCGCTAAACTACTGAACTTAATCTAACGTTTAAGGACCTCCTTAATCTAACGTTAAAGTACCTCATTAGACGCGCAATTTTGTCCTATTTAGTTAATAATATGGGGACTTTTCCGTACGACATGCCGTTTCCGAGTTATAAGCGAAAAACTTAAGAAATTTATTTTAAAAGTTAACTATTGTAAATATACCTACTTATTCATAAACTTAGTTAGACTTCTTAGTTGGATATTTAATTTAAATACTAAGTAAAGTAGACATACTTATTGAATATTTTTTAAAGTTATGTAATACATTTTAGGATAAACTTATTATTATGTGCTGTAAACTCAGAGGTCACCAAGAATAAATTGCATTAGGTTAATAAATTAAAATATAATTTTGTAAAGCGAATATATTAACTGACTTATATTTACATAGAGTAAGTAGGCCTATTGCGAAACTGAAAGTTTATAATGATATCAATAAATTCAGGCTCAAAGACTTGAATGGTTAACTTGGGTTAAAGGTTACACTGATTTCATTAAACAAGTTAGCCATTCAAGCTCTTTTAAAGCTGTAATTTACATAAATAGACCTACATCAAATAACATTCATTATCATAATAGTTAATAAAACATTTCTCTATAAAAAAGTTAATTTAGTTACATGTTAACTCTAGATATAAAAAAGTTATGTCAGCATCTTTACATCATTTTAAGAAACTAATATTTTGCAATACCTAAGTCAGTTTAACAGCCAGTTCATCAGCAAACATTTAAAAGGAAAAGTACTAGTCTGTCAACAGTAGTGTTTCATTGAAATCTTTATGTGGAATGTAAATTTTATATCTGTTTACTAAAAATATAACCATGTTATACAGAAACTTGAAATTAGCCAAAAGTAAAAAGCAGGGAAAAAAATAATATCATTGTTATACTAGATGCTATATTACATTACAAGTTTTATCATTATAGGTTCAAAATAATTCATTAGTATTTTGATAAATTTAATTTAGTAAGTAAATTTTCTGAAAATATGAAGTCTGATTCGAAAAACTTTTTTCCTCCTCCTTGCTTTTCATTCCCAAGTATGCATACCATACTTTCTCTCAAATCATTACCTATGTTATCAATTAATCATTACTTTCTATCAAATCCTAGGTAGGCCCTAAACATTTTAAACTTTTCTATAGATAATTTTGATAAAAATATACAAATTTTATTTTGTAATTTGCATATTATAATATCTTCATTTGTACCTTAAATATAAGATTATAGTATGTTTATAATAAATATCTAAACATTTTTATGAATTTTTTTAACACAGTTTACATGGAGTATACAATATTTGTTCTAAAACCAGGTTTTATATTTCTTTGATAAAAATAGATTTTTGGATTCTTCAATATTGCTAAAATAATGTGGGTAATTTTCTTTTTCTAAAAAGTGCTAAAAACATTTAGTCAAAAAGCCCTGACGATTATGTGGCTTAAAATCACGATAGTAGTAGTTAGGGGTAAAAAACAATGATGACACCCAACCTTGACTCGGTCAGGGGATGAGTGGAGAATGTGTAGGAAGAGGTGAAACCAGTCACAATATATTTACCAGTCAAATGTAAATTTAAGCATTTTTATAAATGTATTTCATCAAGTGTGGTGATCAAGTGTTTCAAGAATAGGCTAACCATTCCTAAGATAAAAATACAAAGACATTTCTTACAAGTATTAAATTGTATGAATTGTAAGTATTTTCTAGAGATGTAGTATTTTTGAAAGTTTAGAATTATTTCTAAAGATGAAATTCTAAAATGTCAGATGATTTGAATTAAGATTATTATGTACAATTTGAATATTTATAAACCTGAACATATATATTTTTCTCTCAGCCCCGTCTTGAATAAATGTTACAATAGAGAACGTGTACCTCTTTTATTATTGATTGTTGATTGTAATTCTCAATTATAGCTTTATATATTTTAACAGGCTATGGGCCGCTTATATTCAAGTCTATACTAATATTATGAAGAGATAAAGTTGTTTGTTTGTATGTAGGGGGTAATCTCTAAAACTACTGAACCGATTGAAAAAATAGTTTTACTAATAAAAAGCTACAACATCCCTGAGTAACATAGGCAATAATTTATTTTGATAAAAACATTTTCTATTTCAATATTATTGTAGATTTAGTCGGAAAAATTTCTTAGGATAGGCCTAGGACTGATAAATCAACTCATGTATTAACATTTATTACCATAGCAACCAAGTAACCAACAGATAACAGCTGTTTGCTTTAATATTTCCATTTACAGGTAATTTCAAACTTTGTATTTCTAACTTTTAGGTTAGGTTTTTATTAAAGTGTAGACCTGAGCCTTAATGGTTCTTTTAACCTTTATTATATAACTGCTGTTATAAAATGTACAAAATAATTTGATTTGAACATTTAACATTATTTACCGTCTTAGCTTTGGGGTTATTATTAATCCTACACCTTTATTAGTAAAGAAATCATAACATGATTATGCCTATAGGAGGTTCCAACAAGGCTGGCGTGCGGAGCACGCAGGGGTTTCCCCTAGTAAGCTATAAAGAAAAGAAAAATTGTTACTAGAATAACAAAGTCTTGAGAATTATTAGCAGTTTGCTATTATTCAAGCTCACAGAAACATAACCTAAAATGGCTACATCAACTATACCTTTTCCTATGCTTTCTGCAGACAATTTTATGAATTGGAAATTCAGGACACAGGAACTGTTCTACAAAAAGAAGGTGTAAATGATGTCTAGAAAAATATTAACTCAGAAGTAGAAGCTCTTAAAGATAATGAACTGATCAAATTTAAGCTGAAAGATGCAAAGGCACAATGTGTTATAGTACAGTCCTTGTTGGACAAATACATCGAATATCGGAATATGTACATGATGCTAAAAGTGCAAGACAGAGGATTGAAAGTCTAGAAAATGTTCTTCAAAGAAAAAGAGCACTTTCTAAAATGTATTTGATGAAAAAGTGATTAACGCTGAAATACGTGGAAGGCAAACTGCAAGAACATTTTAATAAGTTTGAGAAGTTAATAAAGGAGTTGATGTAGTCGGTAAAAATGTGATGGATGATACCGACAAAACTTGTTATCTTCTACTAACAATGCCAGATCGCTTTGAGAATGCTATTGTGTCAATCGAAACTGTTATGAATACCCGGTAAGGATAAATCAGTAAACCCTTATACAGACATAAAGACAAGGTTATTAGATTCGGAATTCAAAAATAAAGAATATGCGGCTAAAAAGAAAAGCAGTTGTTCTTTTTCATCTCAAATGGTAAATACAGTACTATAAAAAAATCATCTCAAGTGGTTTTTACTAATACTAACAAAAAACGGGACATAATATGTTACGAATGTGAAGGTAAGGGGCATTATAATAGTGAATGTAATTCTGCAAAACATATGTTCAGATATATAAATATTCAAATTGTACTTAGTAATCTTACATCAAATCATCTGATTTATATATCTTTATATATGTACATTTATTAAATTGTGAATTTTTTTACGTTTAGGTTTTAGCCTACTTAACTTTAAATAGTTATTTTGTTTAAAAAAACTCTATGTTTCAAACACTAATAAAACATAATTAATGAAAAAAGCACAAATACATTGCTTTTTATTTACTAAACCTGTGGTTCTGATTTTTTGTCAAAAAGACAGAATGTATTACAAAATTCGACTGATGCTGATTTAATAGAATATGAACCAAAGTGAATAAAGCGGATTAGAGGTCATTTGACAAAGAATGTTTCAAGGGAAATAAACCTTGACAAAGTGCTGACAACAGCAAAACGATAAGAAGTGTGTACAAAAACCTTTGATAAATAATACTAACTCAGCAGAGATTAACCAAACATTTCTTTCCTTCTTCATGAGACAAACTCTAAACATTGTGTCTCAGAAATGATACATGGCCTTCGCACATTAAGAGAAAATGTTAATCTAGCGTATTTAGTGTTCCAAAGAAATAGTTTATAGAAAATGAATAAATCTATTGTGATAAATCCAACCAGTTCTTTTAGTAATAAATTTATTTACCAGTTCTTTTAGTAATAAATTTATTTACTTGCAAAACATATTTGTAATTTTAACCGTTTAAATTTTAAAATATTTGTATTTAAGTTTTTCTTTTTGTAACTTTATCCCATATTTCTTTTCATATTGAAAATAAAATAACATACAAGCCATCATCGCCGTTCAAATAATAAAATTTTAAACCACAAGTACTTCATGGCTTAGGAATGGATATAATGATCCAAACCACTATTATTTAATCCAAATAGTAAAATAAATTAAAGTTTTCAAGTTAATTGAGAAGGGAATGTTTTACTTGCAAGGTCATGTCCAGCCAAATCTTAATTTGTATTATCAGTTAAAGAATAAATATATATTTCGGTATGTGTTTATATTAAATTTTACGATTACAAGAGTAAAATAAGTGATGTTGCATTTGGCTGTCAGTAGGACCTATCACTTTTGTTGTTAGAATTTTCTTCTCGAGTACTGAATCATAACTTCATTAGATAGATTATGTCACCAACATATGACTTTTACGTTTTAGATATTCTAAAACAAATACTTAAATTTCCTTTATATTGTTTCTCCACATTTCATAATTTCAAGTTTGCTTCATAAGTTAAAGGTTTGCTTCAACGAATTGTTATTAAATAACAATTGCAGAACATTTTGACGTCATGATATTTTTAAATATTTAAAACAAATAAATTCTCAACATACTTTTAGAAAAAGTACAAATTGAATGCACAATTTTATTTGAAATATAAAATTTCTATAGTATATTTATTATAATTTACCATATTGATTAAAAGAAATATTTTATCCCTGATGCACAGTTAACTACTAATGTTATGTTACATGTACGAGGAGGTGTGATCAAAAAATAAAGTGAATGAATTTGTATAACATCATCCGCTGACGCTACATCCATTTGATCTAATACGTACGCTAGCCTGATATGTAGAGAAACATATTCTGACTTGTCAGCAGCTTCCACAGCCGCTAGAGTGAGATCGTGTTTACCATGTCTGCCTTGCATCATGGATTTCGAATAATGAATTAACATTCTTCAGTTTTGTTTCAAGTTGCAAAATGCAAAAAAGTGCCGAAGAAGCTCTTGAAATGTTAAAATCAGTGTATTGCAATAATTTGGTAGTTGTAAATTTGGATTTTTAAAAAGTGCTATAAGCGATTTAAAAGCGGAAATGAGTCGGTTGAAGACAAGAAAAGGTCAGGCCGTTCTTCGGCATCAAAAACAGGTGAAAACTTCCAAAAAGTGGCCAAACTTGTTCGATCAAACATGCGAATAAGTATTCCAGAACTTACTGATTAACTTAACATCTCGTATAGGTCCATGCAGAGAATTTTAACCGATAATTTTCAAATGAGACAAGTGAGTGCAAAATTTGTTCCCAGACTTTTGACTGATGAACAAAAAGAAATCGTGTCTCAGTTTGCAAGTAATTGATGAATCGTCTTCATGCAGAGCCGGACTTCATATCCAAAATTGTAACTGGAGATGAAAGTTGGATCTATGGCTATGAATCTGAGACGAAAATTCAGAGTTCTCAATAGAAAACCAGCAACTTCCCTCCAACTAAAAAGAGACATTGCTTTTTTCGATGATGAGCGCAGAGTGCGATCAGAGCTCATTCCAAGTGGAACAACTTTAAACTCAGAATTTTACAAGGGGTACTGAAACGTTTGTGAAAGAAAGAGACCAGATAACAGACCAAAGGCTTCCTTCTTCATCACGATAATGCACTAAGCCACAAGTCGCTTCTGATTCGCAAGAGTTTGGCTGGAAAAAAAGTTCCTGTCTACACATTCACCTTACTCACCAGATTTAGCACCAAAACGTTTTTGACACCATTTTCGATATTAAGATCGCCAGGACCCATCAGCTGAAAGCCCTTCCAAAATAAGCCTTCCAGAAATGCTTCCAGTAATGGTTGGGCAAGTGCATCGCTAGCCAAGGACAGTACTTTGAAGGAGATTAATTTAAATTCTATGTAAGCTTTTTACTTTGTAATAAAATTATTCATCGTATTTTTATATCACGCCTCGTATAATTCTTGTGATACCATTTGCGACCATGTGCCTTTTCTTTTTAGTCCACTTTTATAATTAATTACGATTTCGAGTATGTGGACAAGAGTGGAAGTAAAGCAAACTATGGTAACTCTCCTACTTTACCCTAAAACATGACATGACTAGTTAATTTGGTTTTCGACTTGAGATGTTTTGCAAACCTTTACAGCAGTATTTATGTAAACAAACTAACGGACAACAATAATTAAGAGTAGAAAAACTTCTAATAGACCTAATAAATATGACTTCTTTTAATCCATACTAATATTATCACTAACAGATCCAAACCATAAATGACCTATAGTCCAGTCAAAATAGACATTTAACTTTGTAAACATTTACATAGAGCTGAAAATTTGTATAGGCTAGATCTTAAATACACTATTACAAATAAAATATCAGAAGTCCCCAATGATCCTAAATCTGCTAATAACTTTATTCAAGGTTGAAGGTCAAAAATATAGTTTTTCATATTTTCCTCTTAAATGTGTTTCGTAAAAATATGTCTAACAAAAGTTGTGGATCATGCAGCAATTCTCTTTTATTCTGATATTTTTTTTTTTCCTACGAATCACCATTCCTGAGATACAGTAGAGTCCCGATATTTCGAGTTGAATGGGACCGAGAGTACCACGGATTGTGCAAAACTCGAATTACACGGAATATGTAGAGGTTAAGATAAAACTACTATTTATAGTCCTCGTATCTCCGAAAAAATTAAAGTTTTATTAAATATACACTATGTTGTACTGAACACTGAGGTAAAAAAGTAATTTTATACACAGTAAAAAATAGAAACTTACTTATTAATGAAATCATAAATAGTTTTTTGTTTAACTACACACTGCAACGTTTACGAGCTGCGATGTCACTCCAGGGGGATACGGCAGTGCCGGGAAAAGTTTGTTTCGATGTTATTTTTGTATATACAGTAAAACTTGGATAATTTTAACGTCTTTAATTCGAAATTACCATTAATTCGAAGTTTCGGTTCAGTCCCTTGAACTTTATCTGATAACAATGTAAAAAATTATGAATAACTCGAAGTCAACTTCTTTAATTCGAAGTTGTTTTTCAACACTAAAAATAAAATCTTGTGCTGTGAAAGGGATCGCTGGATAAATAGATCACTGTCTGGTAGAAAGGGGACTGGACATAGGGGGCAGGACTTGCGTGTTTGTACACGTTTTGTAATTCTAGACGCGGTACTGGTTTCCAAGAATTTTACCTTCCGAGAATTCTCTAGGTACCGATACTATAGTTTGTCATTGATGCTCTGCCCAATCTCTGTCTGTTGTTAAATCTCAACAAATCCTTTTGCAAACAGAACAATCATATTGTTTATTGACACTCACTTGTACTGCGCATAATTCTATCCCACTTATATGAACAACGTTACGGTTATTTTTTCCCCCCGAACATGAGTTCAGCTGATAGCCAATAGATCAGGGCATTATAAAAAATGTTAAGCATTTATACCGGCGACTTACTGTACAAACGCTCTTGACAGATTCATTTGAAAACAAAAATTTAAGGATCAGTATCCTTCAAGCAGCAAGAATGTGTCACAATGCATGGTCACATTCAATGCTATTTGTGGCTCGAATTATACGGAACCTCGGATTATCGATTCTCCAATTACTGGGACTCTACTGTATTGTGATTCTAAAATTTGGGGAAGTCGTATTCTATAGAACAGAATTAGCCTATTATTATTAGAATTATTCTATATATAATATGCACACATTTCGGCACCACCTATGAGGTATTGTACTTGGCGCATATTTTTTAACGTAGTACGCATACTCCATGATCTATTGTGATTAAGTTTTATTAGACAGGATACTATCAATTGAAAAATGGTTTATTTGTAATAATTAAAGTGGAATGGATTATGGTTGATTTCGGAAAAATTTTAGCCTTGGAATGATAATCGTCATCTGATACTTCAACAGTAATACCTTCATTTTCACGTTCTTCTTCCTCTTCTAGCTGGATTTTTGTACATTCTTCTAAGAAGAAAGATGCAACAGTTTTCTCCTCATCAATACCATAAGAATCCTTTGATGTATTTGATTCAATATTTTAACATGACTGACCTTGGCAATTGGTAAATACTGGTGAACAAACTAATCTGACTTTTTTTACAACTACAATTTTTACTACAACCATTCTTACAATTGCACAAAAATATTGTTAACCTAAGAAGTTTTTCTGAAACTGGTTGAAGTAAAGTTTGAATTGTTACTTAGCCTCAATAGCAACTGAATCATATTCATCTTCAATGCGTGCAATAATAACTTTTGCTGCGTCCACAGAACGAGGCCTACCTATCTTCAGAATAGAATCTTGAAACTCAACTGTTGCAACTTGATAAATTTTATGCCGAACATTCTACGCTTTTTCCTTTTCAGCCTCTTCATTTCCTTCACCGCCGCAAAATAAGCAATATTTTTTTTAAACTAAAATCCAACTCACTATTCACGCTGTAGTACGAGGTAGACTAATCGTAGATGTACTGACTTGTTCTATCTCATGCTGTCTCTTCCGAGTGTACATTTTACAACACAGCACATGGATTGTCACAGAAGGCTTGTCTTTTAAGAATTCAAGAAACCCATCATTTCTTTCTAAATTTGAATCAATCAAAGACTTCATTCCACGATCAACAACGATATCACTTTCTGTCAAAGGTTTATCATAAATAAAGCAAAATTGCGACATTTAAAAAAAAATTCAACAGCACAAATCAAAATGAAAATATTATCCATAATCACGTCTGTTCACTGCAAAAAACGTTTAATAGGCCTACTGAAGTTAAATAGTTTACATCAAAAAAAGGGCAGGTATACGACGGTCGGCACTTGAATAATGGAATAGCAGACAGATGTTGTTCAAGGTTATATAGGCATTCGGAATTAAGGACTGAGTGTGAACCTATTCATTCAGAATCATTTAATTCTACACAAACTAATACTTCCATATTTTTACTTCAATATTATTAAACGTCCGATGATATTGCGGAGTAAGAGTGCTTATTAGTATTTCGTTAGTAAATTTTTTAACAATTTAAATTTACAAATAAATCTTAAAAAGAACAACTACATGCATTTTG
Organism: Philaenus spumarius; assembly: GCA_018207615.1. Lineage (NCBI taxonomy): Eukaryota > Metazoa > Arthropoda > Insecta > Hemiptera > Aphrophoridae > Philaenus > Philaenus spumarius. The sequence goes on from JAGFPH010001828.1 coordinate 48,287, forward strand.
GTTTGTGTACCAAAGCACAATATTCAAGTCCTAACATCTTTTTAGATAAAGAATGACTTGAAGAAGTTGAGTCGGTTCAGTTCTTAGGTTTAATCAAATGACTGACATGGTCAGATTATGTTGATAAATTATGTGGGAAAATAGCTTCCGGGGTTTCTGTTCTCCGGAACTTGGCCAAACATGAATGTAATAATGGATGTAATAACATGGATGGATTGAAAACTGTTTACTACGGTTTGATATACCTCCACATGAATTATATTAATTTTATCATAGATCACTGACTTTATTTATTTATATTGTTATAGAAAATTATTTGTATATGTTACCGGCAAAGTACGAAATCCAGGCATTGTATAGAATGCCTAGACATTCTATACAATGACTAGCGGTTTTGGGCAAAGTGTGAAATGGAATAAAAATTACATTAATTTCAGCACTTTGCCTAGGCATTGTATATAGTGACTAGGCATTTTATAGAATGCCTAAAGGGTCAGTGGGCAAAGTATGAAATATAATTAGAATAAAAAAAAACTAAAAGACTTACCTAAACTGTTTAGTCACAGTATTTTGCCAATAACAGTATGATTATAATATTTGTATAATTATAATATTTCGTCGTATTATCACTTTATATAATTAGAATAAAAAAAAAACTAGCGGACTTACCTAAACTGTTTAGTCACAGTATTTTGTCGATAACAGTATGATTATAATATTTATATAATTATAATATTTCGTCGTATTATCACTTTATATAATAAGAATTAAAAAAAAAACTAGAGGACTTACCTAAACTGTTTAGTCACAGTGTTTTGCCGATAACAGTATGATTATAATATTTATATACGGTAATTATAATATTTCGTAGTATTATCACACTATTTATAATTAGAATGAGTTGCCTAAACTGTTCGTTTCTACACAAAAAAGAACAAGAACAATCCGGCAACGCTGTCAGGACGGTAAGAAAAACATGTCGGTACTTTACAATGTAAATTTCTAAATAATTCATACTTTGCCTGATGCGCCTGCGGGCATTGTATAGAATGACTAGGCAAAGTATATAATGCGCCATATTTCATACTTTACCTGCCCCGGTTTAGGCATTGTATACAATGCCTAGTCATTCTATATAATGCCTGATTTCGTACTTTGCCGGTGACATATATATTTACTGTGTTCCAGATAGTTGTATATATTATTTAGATTATTATTGTATTGTTAGATGTATTATTATTATTATGTAGATGGTTGATTGTACTTGTTTGTCTTGGATTCTAATTTGTTTATGTATTATTAAGGTGTATAGCTTGAAATATTAATGTACAGTATGTGACGTTTGTTATACAATTGTGTCTTCAACAAATACAAACTGATTGATTGATTTTCGATGTTTGAAATTGTGATATCTCAGGAATCATGATTAGGCCTAGTAGTAAAAAAGTATAAGAAAAATTTGTGTATAGAATTACATGATTATTTTATATAAATAGGCCCTACTATTAAATTCTAATAGGTCTTATTTATTTTAATTAGGATGTAATATAGTGGTTTCTTTATAACAATCAACATTTTTACTACATTTTCACCTCTTAGCAGCACGGGACAACATGTCTATCTATGATACTTTTTTAATGTATGTTGTAAGAAATAAATGTAGGTAGGCCTACGTAAAGTTTCAGCTCACTAACTTTAAGGAAAATATAACAATTAATAAGTTTTATTGTTTTAGGAGTTGTTTTCACATTTTCACCCCTTAGCAGCAAGCGACAAAATGCAAATCTAGATTACTTTTTCTATGTATCTTGTAAGAAATAAATGTACAAAATTTCAGCTCTCTAGCTTTAAGGAAAGTATAATAATTAATATTAATTGTTTTAGGGGTTGTGTTAACCCTTAAATCAAAATTAATTCTGGCCTTTGTTACTCAAGGATAGCGTAGCTTTTTATTAGTAGAATTATTTTTTTCAATCGGTTCAGTAGTTCCAGAGATTACCCCTTACATACAAAGAAATAAACAAATATAACAATTTACTTTTGCTTTTTTGCAAAATTATATTCTCCTTTTATTTATTGAGCCCACGTTGTGGATGCCAACTTACAACACTACTTTTATTACAAAAATGCCCCACTTGTTGGGCGTCAATTTATTTCTATATCACTTTTGTTAGTTACTGTTCATAAGCTGAATAGATTGATAAATGATGGAATTCAAAACACAAGTTTACAATTTTAACAAATTATTTAATTGAGAAATTGAAAATTTAAAATATATATACAGTTTATACACAAAATAGGTTAGCTCAAATCAAATGTTTGTTATAAATTCTCTTATAACACTCTTAATCTCGGGGGGTTAGTACCGACTCTTCCCAATATCATTATGAAACAAATTAATTATTAAAGAATGTTCTTGAAAATAAAATATTAAATTGAAAAAGGGGAAATGAAAATAGTACAATAGGTAAAGTGTAAGTGTATGTAGGTGTATGAATGAAAGTTATAGAGAGGTTAAATTTATAATAACTGTCCAAAAATTCTTCTTATAGATATATTTACAATGTCTTTCAAATTTTGCAATGTTCATGTTCTTACTAAATGAATAATTTGAGATGTAGCATTAATCGTCTAAGTGACTATATGGATAGGTCTCACCCAGTTTATAACGTCTTCTTCTTATTAATTTTATTATAAATGATTATTATTAATTACTTCACTTCACTTTTATAAAGACAAGTTATTTGTTTAACGTTGATAAAGTATTAACACTGGGACATCTTCGCTTTGGATCGTCTTCTGGAGAGCTCTGGTCATACGTCTGCCTTCTTGAGGGCCTATTCAACAATTAAAATTGCCTGGAATCCAAACTGGCTTGCTTTGGGCCTTCAGGAAATGGTATAAGGCCTGGTAAATGATAAACATGGCCTACGCATATTTGGCTTTAGCCGGCGTTTCGTTGACTTTCGGAGAATTATTATGGTTCAACGGTATTTCCTTTGAGATTTTACCAAAGACATTTTAGATGTAGAATCTTTCGTTCTATCTGATGGTGTTGTTCTTTTTTTTAATTTAAAATTTGGTTCTCTTTGGATCGATGATTATAATTCTGATGTGGCCTAGATTTTAGTATACCGGTCTAGTTTAAAATGGATTTAAAAAGTAAATTTCGGTCGATTGCTTGGTGATTGATTTAATCTTATAATTTGGATGGATTGGTTGGTTAATTTAGATGAATTTTGATATGGGAAAGATAGGGATACGAGGTCGAGAAATATTATTAATTATGTAAAATGTTATCGAAAGTCGGGTGTTTAAAATATTGTTGACTTATTGTTTGCGATCCTGTCCGCTAGATGTCGTAGTTCAGATTGTTTATGAATGGTTTTGGATTATCAGTTTTCTGTCTCTCTCGCACTCATGCGTGTTTAGTTAAAATGCAGTGATGTATTATTCTTTTGATTGATTGATATTTTTATGATATATTTTGAATTGTTACACAAACAAAATTTTACCTCTTTATAATATTATTAATAATAATCCCAAAGCAAAGATTATAAATAATGTTAAATGTTCAAATCAAATTATTTTGTATATTTTATAACAGTTAGCTGCCTATAATAAAGGTTAAAAGAACAAGCAAGGCTCAGGTCTACACTTTAATAAAAACATTAATTTCTAAAAGTTAGAAATTTAAACAATTATTATTGCTTCAAAGTTTAAAATCAGCTGTTAATGGAAATATTTTCTTAAATTGGTTGCTATGGTAATAAATGTAAATACATGCGATAATTCATCAGTCTAGGCCTAACCTAAGATTTTTTTTCCTTATCTAAGATTGATATTAAAAAGGTTTTTATCAAAATGAATTATAGTCTTTATGCACAACGAAAATGATATAATTTTAGTACAAAAACAGTTTTTTTTTTTTTTATATACAGGCTATATAAAAATATCTGTCACTCCTTTCCAATTATATGATGGTTTAGAGTTTAAACGTAAAAATCAAATAAAAAATAATTTATAAAAAAAATTGAGGGAAGTCGGCTTGTTCTCTGAAGCAGAACATACCGGTAATGAATAACTAAATTTGTCTCAACTGAAAACCTGATGCGCTTCCAATCAGTTTAGTTGAGCCGGACTGTCCTTTCTTAGTGAGTTGTCTTTATTTGACGGTTTGTAAGTGGCTTCAGTAGTTTTTCACTTTCAAAAGTGTTTTGGTTAGTTTTATTTCAATAATATGACAAGAAATATTGCAATATAAATATGGCAGGAGTTTGTTCAAAAGACAAGAAATGAAAAATCGAGCAAGAAAATAGTAAATTTTAAGTTTGGTAGGAACATAATTTCTTCTTTGTTAAAGGTAAAAAAGATTTGTCTTCTCTTATGTTAAATATGTTGAAAAACTGTTTTTGGAATAAACGTTATAACTTGCATAGACACCACACAACAAGTCATTCAAATTTTGAAGAAAATCTGTGACGAGAGAAGAAAAATTGAATACTTTAAAAAAAGTTTTGCTTTTGAACAAAACACACTTTTTAATGCAATGAACAAAAACGAGCTTAGAACCAAAGCGTCTAATCTAGAAACTGAAATTCTTGCACGGAAGATGAAGCCTCTTTCAGATGCAGAAATTGTAAAATTGTGTATTGTAACTGTTTCCACATTTACCAAACGGTAAACAAATATTAGAAGAAGTTTCAAAACTGCAGCTAGGTCTATATGATTCGCCCTGTATGAGAAGATCACAAGTCCTATTATTTTGACGCAGTTTTGTACAAATTTTTCAACGACCAGTACTGATATAGCCTAAATATTTTCTCTTTGCAGAGGTGGTTGTCCATCAATGACTGGGTGGAATGCAGGATGTGTAGGAATAACTGTTGAAAATACACTTCGGGAAATACCTAATAACTTACTAAGTTCATCAAGTAGGCTAAAATTTTATGAACATTTTAAATCTGTCATGAAAATAGTTGTGAACATTGTTAATGTTATTAGGTCAAAGGAATTAAATCACAGAATGTTTCAAGAGTTTTTGAAAAAACTTGTATCAATTGTTCAGAGATGATTTTGTTTAGTGGCTTAAAGCGGCATTTCTCACAAATGCCATGGGGATTTTTAATGAAACATTAACTATTAAGAATGCAAGTAGAAAAAAAAATCGTCACCAAATTAATAAGTAGGAATATTGTCTTGTCGCAAGAAAAAAAGCTTTCTATGTACAGTAAAACGTGGCTAATTCGAACTTCTATAATTCTAAATCTTTTTATATTTCAAATTTTTCTCTTGGTCCCTAGCACGATACAATCAATGCTAAAAAACCGTGGTTGATTTGAATTATATTTTGGATAATTCGAAGTTTTTACATGTAAAAAACCGATCGGAAGCCAAACAGTTGCGTCAAAAATTCCTGAAAAACGACATATCATTGGCATGCGGGCAAAACGCCCTCGCCCCTTCCACCCCGCTCCCTTACTTGGTTGTTTTGCCAACGTCTACGTGACTAACAACAAGCCTGCGAAGCTCCTTCCTAGGTCAATGCCCAACCCCTTCCCTCCCAAACTTGACAGAATGAGCACAAAAAAATTCTGTGTATTTTTCATTACCCTATGATTGTGAATTCACACAGATTCAGACTCACCAACGACAAAATTGACAGCATTTTAAGAATTGCCCTTGCTTCAAAACCTGCTAACATTGCTGCAATACTCAAGGACTGCGAAAGATTCTGACAATCGATATCAAAATATCAAGAGTGATGTTTTTACTTGATAACTTTCTTCAGTTATTGATTTTTAATAAATAATTTTATCCCTCATGGACTTTTTACTTTTGAGAATGTAATTAATTTTCTTACAACCTTCATTTTTCAATGTAACATTTGTGTTTGTAATAATCGTGGTGCATGATTTTTACCTCTTCCCAATTGAATTTGTGGTTTTTGGGCCATATGTGTACCGGGAAAGTATACAAAACGTAAAATAACTAAAGCAGGGTTCATACAGGTTTTTCAAAAAGAATTTCCAGGACATTTCCAGTACAATTCCAGGACAAGATCTTGATTTTCCAGGACACTTAAACCACACAATTCTACGGTAAGTAGTATTTTTTTTAGATGAAGCTCTTGAACGAAAAATACATGTCATAAAAAGTGATGAGATTAAAATCAAACAATGTTTTTTTTTTTTTAATGTCCCCAACCAAAATAGGCCGGATGAGAACAAAACCATTTATAAAAATAGTAAATAACACTGATTTTGGAACTTAAGAAAATTATTTTACAGAATTGTCAAGGACTGATGTTACTGATGAACTGTAATTTATATTTTAAATAATTGCATAATTGAAATACGTGAAGTGAGAGTTAACCAAACAATATATGAAATTGAGTCATTGAAACATTGTTTCCTGGATGGGGTTTGGCCAATTGTATAAATATATTTTGAATGAAAACAATTTACATTATTGAATTGCTAAACAAACGAGGAAATTTATGTAATCTTTAGGTTGACAACTAACATGTTGAGATAACCTAAACATTACAAAATAGACACCATCGCAACAACAGAATCTAATTAAGTTAATTTGTCCAAAATTGTCTCAACTGTTGATTGTTTCTTTTATAGAAAAACTTGAACAACTTGTAATATTTTGAAAAACCAGCTTCTTTGATTCTATTGTACGCCCAATCATCTTCCCATATATGTTTAAAATTTAACGGTAACACTTTTTCCATTGGTGGAGAAAGTCTAACTATTAAATTTCAAAATTACTATAGTATAAATTTTTAACAACCTGCATTCTCTCATCTTAAATTTTTATTGGGTTTGAACGGTCAAAACTAGTTACATGTACGCATGGTATACATACTCAGATCAGTAAATAAAATTTAGAAATGAAATCAGTATTCTGGAATAGAGGGAAAAATTCCAGGACAGAAACCTAATTTTAAAGGACATCACAGAAAATTCAAGGACAATTCCAGGTTTTCCAGGTTCTCCAGGACAACAGGTGAAATTCCAGGTTTTCCAGGACGCGTATGAACCCTGTAAAGCCTTGTACATAAAGCTAGAGGACAATCCTATCAGCCAAATAAGTAAAGAAGTAAGGCCATTATGATTCCCATTATAAAAAGAAGAACTAAAACTCTATATCCCTAATAATACTAATAAAAAACTAGCTGAACTTTTACCTATCTAATCTAGACATGGAGTTTTAACTGAGTCGCAGGCAAAGAAACTAAACTTAAAGAATAATAGGCCACTCCCATAGCTGGCTGCCACTCCCTACCATTTGTTGTTCTAACCCCGGTCTGTCAACATGTGTTTGCCATCAGGTGTGTATATTTGTGTTTTCAGTATTTGTCACCATTTTGTTTTTGACTTTTCAGCTTCAGCTCATAGAATCTGTTTTGACGATCTCCACTCAACGAGAGATTCTAATGATGGGATAGACATCCCAAAATTCGAGAAAATAAATATACGAAAAGAGGTCACTGACGAAACAATATAAGGAACTGTGCTATTATATTATTAAATGTATTAAATCAAAGTAAACAACAAATGTAATTCTACAAAATTTTATGTAACAAATCCTATTACTTTAAATGAGCAATTCTTGTACCTATTTTTGTATCTATCTTTGTATCTGTCGCTGATCTCGAAAACGGCTCTAATGAATTCAAAGAAATTTTGTATTTAGGTGTAGTTTTGATTTTTAAGTACACCCATATAGTTGTATATTTCATGTAAAAACGCAATTTTTTGAGAAAATCTAATTTAAAAGTTGAAAAATTTTAACATAGGGTCTTATGTTAAACATGGGTTGCCATGTTGGTTACAAAATAACAAGGAAATAGTAAATAAAGCGATCAAAACAGCTGTTTATAAACAAGCCAATTTATACTGTTTTATCAGCTGTTCATTGAATAGTTTTTAATTACCGTACTGTTAAAAAAAAAAGATAATTTATATACTGTTTTAGCACGTTGGAATTAGAATAAATTGGGCCTGATTTAACAATTTATTTTGTCAAAAAAAAGATGAACTTGGCAAAGATGGATAAATTCTAATAGTCAAGTTTGTAATATAGGCCTGGCTCATTCTGAAACATAGTATTGAGGTTATGTTGATTCTGCAATCATTTTTACTATATTTAGGCCTGGTTTCAAAACGTCAGTTGACAGAAGATAGTAAAACTAGGACTAAAATCGTAATGAAAGCCTCTCACGTTTCTAAAGCATGTATTTGAGGTTATAATTAATCTTGTAATTACTGTTAAAATATATTTAAGCCTGGTTTCATAATTTTATAAACCTATGTACAAACGAGCCAAAGATTAACGAGATTCTTTAGCGAATTTCCCAACTGCGAGCGAAGCGTCCAGGGGCAGAGCCCCTAGTATAACAAATTGTAACAAAACAAAACCTCAAAAAAAAAACTTAGCCTATATCGGAAACAAACATCAGTGTAAGCCTTGGGACGCACTGCACAGTCTTCCATACAGAAATATTAGCGATTACTACCTGTGCCCAATTAGGATTGTCAAAAGGGTATAAAAATAAACAAATCCTAATTCACTCTGAGAGTCAAGCAACACTTAAAGCGCTGGACTCAGTACAAATCACATCCAAACTGGTGAAGGATTGTCTCTCATCCCTACAAAAACTTTCCACAAAATATGGTGAAATTAAGATGGGTGCCAGGACACCGTGGCAGTCAAGAGAATAAGATGGCAGAGAGAGAATAAGATGGCAGAGAGAGAATAAGATGGCAGGCACACAAGGAAAAAAGCATCTAGGCCTACACCTTTTTTGGGGCCGGAACCAATGTGCTGCATTAGCCGCAACATGGCAATGAGTAGAGGCGGAAAACTATCGATAGTCCTATCAGTAACTATCAATTGTTTGTACTAGCGCTTGCCATCGATATTTTAGGTTACACTATCGATATTATCCGACAGTACTTATTTTGTAGCTAATATTAAATATTTAATTTCTTAAATAAAATTAATATTTTGCAACAACAACCACCTTTTTCTCTGGTTTCCCTGTTGACAAAATAATTAGTTCCAGCTGCCTACTAAAAAAAGAATTGGCAATTTAATCTTTTTAGGCCTAGGCGCTGTAACTAGGTCATCAATGTTTTCAGCCTAATAAAAACACTGGTCTTTCTCTTAAAAACTTCCAGTTTTAGTTAATTTATTTAACTCAGGCTCAGCTCAAAAATATATTATTTTAAATACTTCTCTCAGCAGCGAGTTCACTGGAACTGACTTGAGAAACCTTTTTGTATCGTATGCCAAAATCAAAAACACATGAAATAATAACCTTCTTATTCTAAGGTTTTGCTTGGAAATTTGATTAATGATTAAGTAATTGTTTTCAAATTAAAATCTTATGAAAGAAACAAACTAAAATTTATTTATCAAAATCAAAAGGAAAATCACCTTATTGGTAGGCCCAACTAATATCAACTTAATACAAATTCATAAATTAAATCTTAACCTATGCAGATTTCAACCTCAATTTAAATTTATTTCTAGATATTACTCAACTTTAAAACAATTTTATTCTTTATTTATTATTATTTTTTATATTAATTACTTTATTATTATTTTATTAATCTTTAATTTAATTTAATTTATTTGTCAAAAACAAACAACCCTAATGCTCTCAGCCCAAATTGACAAAAGTAAAAATAACTTCTACGTTTGACTTTAACTTTAGCACATTTGCAATATAAAATTTAATTAACTGTCAGACCTTGCTTGGTTGATAAACGTACGATCCTTAAAGATTGATCCAAGTCTGGGGTCGTTTGTTGTTTTATCCTGAATGCCTGTATTTGTTGTGCTCCTTTAAATTTGTTTTGGTCTCATATCCTTGGCGATGGCTGGGTCGTCATTGGTGCGACTCCAGCTGTTGATCCATTACCGCATTTGACACTGGTATGAACTTTCCTCCAAAAGCTGAACTTCGCTTTAAAACATATTCTAGCTTGCTGCACTGGTAAACACAAGTTATAACTTAAGTTACATCCTATAAAAACTTCGACCCGCAGCACTTACTGGACTTCTTCACATCGAAAATTATGATAGAGCCCCGAGCTCCACATGGCCTGTCCTTATATTTAGGCACTACCTCCCCTTTCCTGTACCAAACCACGTATTAAATTTTCCTTTTGTTTTTGGGTGTTTTGTTGCTTATTTTAAATTGTTTGTACTTTTTGGAGTTTTGCCTTTACCCTACTATTTGTTTTTTATGTCAATTAGCAAGTTATCTCATTAATTAGATTTCAAAACAATTCTTTTTATTATTTATTTTATAGACGGCTATTGGCATCCATGTCTTGCTTCCACTTCTTAGACCTGATGTCACTGGATCGTACGATGTTACTCTTCCTGCCCTGCTTTAGTTTTTCCCTACAAAATTGTTCTTTCTATTTCCTTTATAAATCTTCTTTCTTGAAAGCTATCCAGGATTAACAGACATCATCTTGAAGGTGGTCACGTCTGCTTTTGTTGACGATTCGAACGGATCTTCAACTCCCACGCGTTCGCGTACACGAATCGCCCGAAGGTTTTATTTTGTTCCACTATTTAACCCCTTGAATTCCTTCTCGCATGACTCTGATTAGTTCTTGTAATGTTCATACTGCCTAAAACTCCAGTGGTCGCGGCTTCATGGACTTTCAACCGTTATTCACTGAATTATATGACCCTTCCTACAGTCGCAAATTTCATTATACCTTTATTAATTAATTTTCTGCAGTAATTAATTTTACTTCAACCTGAGAGCTCACAAATTTATGAAAAATACTATTCTTTATTATAGAATTATATTAGGAAAACATTTACTTTTTAACTTTAACTATTACAGTGGTTCATTTCTCACCCTTTCCAATTCAAACACTTTTTGTATTTTTAATAATATTTGTTTAATTAATTATTTATCAACTTCTTTTACTTGCAATTAGCCTAAAACTTTGTTTAAGCCTTTCATTTTGTCTTTTTGTCAACCCGTTTTTCCTCTTGTTTAAAACATACTTTCTCCTAACTTTGTCAATTTATATTTTACAACATTTTTACCCTTTATCATTTTTCTTTAGTTTTTTAAGTAAAATAAGAATATATCAACAAATTTTAATTTCGAGTAAATTTGACTTTTTGTTAATTCTTTAACAGCTTATTATGCTTAGTGTGAATATTTCTCTAACTCAAGATATGAATGACCGTGATATATACATTTCCGTCTATCATCTTCAGAGTCACACACAATCCCGAAATCGTATTTTCTGGATTCGCTTTATTTCTACAGAATTTAACATTTCTCGCTATTTTAATTTCTTTCCAGCATCTGTCATGGCAGATCACATCACCAGATGGGCACAACTTTACGTTTTGGCTGCGCACATTTAGAACCCACTTCGTTCTAGAAAATATTACTTTTGTTAATAAATTACCAAATTTAATATTTTCTTCTTTGCGGTGGCATCTGTCCGTCGCAATATATTTATTTAAATGAGCACCATATGTCATATTACTTGTGAAATAGTAATACCAAAGCTACAACTGTCACTTAATTTGGATTGAATAATCATAATTTGCTAGTTTTCATTTGTTAGCTCAAAGCTAACACTCACTCACATAGTTCACAGCTACAGCTAAGTCGATCGTTTGCCCCGCTTCAATATTAAAATATTTATGAGTTCCAGCCACCACCTCTGTACCATCAGAAAGGATTTTCAGCAAAGATGAACAAATTGTCGCCAATAGAAGATCCAATATAAAGCCGAAGAAAGTTGAGTTATTTTTTTACCAATTAAATCTTAAAATGGCTTCCTACCATAATGGATATATATACATTAATTTTATTAATAATTATTTATTTTTTAATTCTAATTTCCTGTTTCTATTATTTAAACTCATTTTACCATTTAAACTCAGAACTAAGCTAAGTTCTTGATCAAATTAAACCAACAACAGGTAAGAGTTATGGACATGGTCAGTTAAGAAAAACCTAGCAACAGTAGAAATCTTAGACGGCAACAAAAACTGTCAGCTGTGTGCACAGGCCCAAGAGTCGGAAAGATTAGATGTCATCTTTGATTGCAAGATGCTGGAGAGCACAGGCGAAAGGGGTCTTTGGAATCCAACAATCAGAGGACAAAGAAGACATGAACTTGATAGAGAAATTTTGGACTTCACAAGGGGTAGATTCTAACCAGCTAAAGACGGCAACATAGGGGCTATAATAGGTAGGCCTAAACTTAACATTTATGTGCAAGGAAATTCCTTTAAAACAGTGAAAGAGTCCACCCCAAACAAATCTAAATGTACTAGGCCTACATTAGACTACTTTATTCCTAAAAAAAGTTACATCTGTAAAACACTTCAATTTATTTTAATTATCAAATTGAATAGCCCACGTTGTGGAACTAAATTACAATACTATTAGATAACTGATGCAATTCAAAACACAAAGCAAGTTTACAATTTTAACAACTTCTTTAATTGAAAATCGAAAAATTAAAATATATATATACAATTATTCACAAATAAGTTAATTCAAAAATCAAATGTTCGTTATAGTTTTTTTTATAACACTCTTAATATCTCGGGGGGTCAGTGCCGACTTTTCCCAATATTATTATTATTGAAACAGAATTAATGATTAAAACAGTTATTACAGATAAATATGAAAATTGAAAAATGAAAAAGGAAAATAGTACAATGGGTTAAAATGTAAGTGTATGTAGGTGTATAAAAAGGGGAAGTTATAGCGAAGTTAAATTTATATTGATGGACCAAACAAGTTCTTCTTATAAAGATATTTTATAAAGTCTTTCCAAAATTTATAATATTCAAGTTTTCACTGATGGATGGTTTGAAATATAGATAGAGTTAATTCATGTAAGTAATTATAGGCCTATGGATAGATCTCACCCAGTTTATAACTTCTTCTTCTTATTGTAGTATTTTAAATGATTATTAAGGATTATTACGGTAGCCTATACTTCACTTTAGATAAGGTAAGTTATTTATGAAATGTTTACAAAGTTTTAGCACTAAAAATCTTCAATTCAAATCGTTTATTGGAGAGCGTTGGTCATACGTCTTGCTTCTTAGGAGTCTCTTCAACAATTAAAATCCTGGGATCCAAACTGGCTGGCTTTGGGCCTTCAGGAAATGGGTACATAAGGCCTGGTGAATTTCGTATCTTCTGGGGTTTGGATTGTTGTACAAAAAAGTGTAATTTAAAATGTAGTGTATTTATTTGGTGTCGTTTGGACTGAATTTTGGAATAATTTTGTTTTACAACTAATATTGAATAGTAAAATTAAAAAGAAATTGATTAAATAAGAAAATTGCATGAAATTACCAAAAATAGCTCCTTGTACACATTATTTTCTAACATCTACTATTTACAATTAAAACTATACATTTGGCTTTTTAAACTGGGATTTCCGCGCTGCAAGCCGTCACGTGACTGTGGGCGGGGCTTAATAAACATGTCCTACATCTATCTATCTTTAGCCGTTGTTTTGTCGACTTTCGGTGAATTGTTATGGCTTAACGGTATTTCCTATGAAATTTTACCAAAGACATTTTTGATATAGAATCTTTCGTTCTATCTGACGGTGTTCATCATTTTTTGATTTAAATTTTGGTTCTCTTAGGATTAATGATTCTATTTCTGATATGGCCTAGATTTTAGTGTGCCGGTCTGGTTTCAAGTGGATTAAAAAGGTGAATTTCGGTCGATTGCTTGTTGATGGAGTTAATTTTATAATTTGGATGGATTGGTTGGTTAATTTAGATGAATTTTGATATAGGAAAGATAAGGATACGAGGTCGAGAAATATTATTAATTATGTAAAATGTTATCGAAAGTCGGGTGTTTTAGAATCTTGTTAATTTGTTGCTTGCGATTCCGTCCGCTAGATGTCGTCGGTCGGATCGTTTCTGAATGATTTTTACTATCAGTCTTCTGTCTCTCTCGCACTCATGTGTGTTTAGTTGAAATACAGTAATGTGTGATTCTTTTGACTTATTAACAATTTTATGGTATATTTTGAATTGTTACATCTGTAAAGATATCAGCTTTTATATGTAGGCCTAAGTTCGCATTTATGCCACAAATTGGCATAATATTGCAAATTTTACCCCTCACTTTGTGTTCAGGTTTAGGCCTAATTTATTTTTAGATTGGCATTGTACGTTAGCTACTACTGTAATTTAGCATACAAATTAGCCTAAGGGCGTAAGTTTACTATTCGACCCTAGCCTAATATTTTTGGAGACACCGACGTTGTTTTACATTCTATGTTAAATATTGAATACTTGTAGGCCTAAACATACTGGGACTAAATGTTAGAACCTTTAAGGTTTTTTAAATTATTATTCTTGCACTTCTGTTGCCATTGGTTAGCCTAGAGTCGAATCTAGTAAACTTGCACCCAAATTAAGTAAGCTATGGACAAATTACGTTACAGCCTAGGGGCTAGACAAGGTGCTAAATGACATTCCTAAAATGTTACAATAACATCAGCTAGGCTACACTGCTACACTTACAATCAAAATGTAAGAAATTAGCTGATATTATAATAGGCCTATATGTAATATAAATTTACAACAATCAATAAATAGGCAATGACAATAAAATTATGCCTTCCACTAACACAATTAAATTTATATTATACTTTGTTCAGAACTAACCTGGATAAGGCGATGATAGTACTAACTTTCCTGTTAGGAAAAGTACTAAAATAGAACAAACTATTGTAAATTTCATTATGATTTATTGTTTAAGAGTAGTTGAATTAAATTTAGAATATCTTTAACAACACTTTTTCCTAAAAGTCACTTCTCTTGCACAACTGTACCAGTGGATAATGGATTACAAATGTGTATAAAAATTATGATTTAATTAACCAAATGACAATGAATGAATAATCCAAAAAACATTGCCGGATTGTACTGTACATACGACACGACAGAATCATACAAGGGACACTCAACACACAAATTAATCTATCCAAATGCAATATGCAAAGGAATGTTTTTATTTAGCACAAAAGGAATTCATACACTTATTCGTTAACTGCACGGACATACGGTTTTTAAAAGAGTAACCACAATAACCAAATCCACATTCTTTCCATAAATAACCTGACTAGAATCTCTGATCTGTATCTAATAAAGTTTTCACCCAATGTGGACAATGACGGAATGGAATAATATTGTAAATCCTAAACCCGACGCTAGAGCTCAGGACTTTAAATACGTATCAAAGTATAAACCA
>JAGFPH010001828.1:78856-90230 GCA_018207615.1 Philaenus spumarius
CCCCCCCCCCCAAGCAGGTTCCTACGTCATTTTAACGTCAGAGATCGGGGGGCAGTTTTCCAGTCACGCACACTCAAGTTTCGATGCGTTTTGTAATCTTCAATCCAACGAATAATTCTTAGATGCGGAATACTACCCCCCGGAAAACTACCCACCCAGGTGAAACGTGACGTCAAGAAATCTGCCAACTAACCAATATGGGAACCGTTAGTTGGCAACTAACTTAACCTAACCTAACCTAACCTAACCTAACCTGACGTCAAAATTACGTAGAAACCTGCTTGGGGGGTAGTTTTCCGGGGTTCGTATTCCGGCGACCCGCTTTTGCTAGGGGGGGGGTAGTATTCCAGTCGCGGACACGGCTCCCATATTGGTTAGTTGGCAGATTTCGTGACGTCACGTTTCACCTGGGGGGTAGTATTCCGGGGGGTAGTATTCCGCATCCCCTGTGTTACCAGTGTTTCAGAAGCGTACAAACTAATTAAATGAAACAAAAACTGCAGTAAAATGAATGCAATTGAGGGAATTAATCTGTCATTTTATCTTCCTGATTATAATTATATTGAAATGATTTTATCCTTGATAAGAAATTACATAACTTTTAAGGTACATCTTAAGTGCATTTTTAATATTTTTAATTATATTGATTTATTTAAAGAAAATGTTATTTTAGTATCAAAGGGACAATTGGGTTCAAGTGGTATACACGTATGTAAAGTAGAATACTCCTATTTTCTAAACGACTCTGTCATTGATAACATAATAAAAAAAATAGGACAAAATAACTACGGCAAAAAGGTATTAATGATAAAATAAATGGTATTAAAATATTAAGCACTTGTAACCAGGAATATCACCAATTTATGAGAAACTGCTGTTTTGAATGAAACTAGGATAGTAAGCTTAAACTTGGGATATCGTATTCTAGAGGTTGTAATAAAACTTTGAATAAAAACAAAACGGCAAGAAAAATTGACCATCTTGACTATGTAGAGTTAGAGCCATCTATTGTGGGATCTTAAGTGCATTTTAATATTTTTAACTATATTGATTTATTTAAAGAAAATGTTAGTTTAGTATCAATGGGACAATTGGGTTCAAGTGGTATACACGTATGTAAAGTAGAATACTCCTATTTTCTAAACGACTCTGTCATTGATAACATAATTTAATAAACGGTATCAGTTAACTGACACAAACTTTCTCCCAACTTACTGTAGTCAAAATAATATTGTTTTTAATCATTTTATTTACTACTTTTTAGAACAAAACAAAAAAATAATATTCTACCTACGTCAATCGTATAAAAAAGTTATTGTCCCAGGCGGGATTCGATCGCGCGACCTTTGAATTACTGGCAGTCTTCTCTACCGTTGTGCTATCCCTTACGGCCGTTGCCGTGATGCTAGATTGACAACATAAACTTGTTTATTTTTTAACATTTCCCCATAATTATGAAACGCCGAAGTTTTGATAAAAGCGGATGGTGTCATTTTGTTTGGCATCTTAAGCACTATAAATACTGAAAATTTAATCAAAATCGTTAGAGCCGTTTTTGAGAAATTTGCATTTTTGTCGTTTTTTATTGGGTTTTAGGGGTAAATTACCCTTAAAAATTAAAAATTCAAAAAAATGAAAAAAACGCCTGGAGATATTAGGGTTTAGTACCTACATACCAAATTTCATGAAAATCGGACCAATAGTGTCCCCTCTGGTCGTGTATACATACTGACACACTGACAGACAGACACCACGTTAAAAACACTTTTTTGGGTTCAGGGAGCACCAAAACAAAAAATTCCACTAAAAATATTTTTGGGTTCAGGGAGCACCAACACAGATAATTGCACTAAACAATTTTTTGGGGTTCTGGGAGCACCAAAACAGATAATTCAACTGAAAATTCAAATTCGAACGTTTTTACGAAAACAATACTTTCTCCATATACTACGTATAGGGTGGAGAAAGTAAAAAATATGACAAAATAACTACGGCAAAAAAGGTATTAATGATAAAATAAATGGTATTAAAATATTAAGCACTTGTAACCAGGAATATCACCAATTTATGAGAAACTGCTGTTTTGAATGATTTGTGAAACAATTTGTGGGTCGTGACCAGCGAGCACAGAATACAATAGAGAGAGCATCCCGTAAATAGCAGTAGGCAGTAAGCAGTGTTGACGCCATGTCAGCCATCTTTGATGTGTGTAGAAACGTTGTTGGGCCAATAAATGCGTAGTTCTGTAAACGGTGCTCGTCTTGATAACACCGTCATTTGAACCCCTTAGGATGGGACAAAAATTATTAAATTTTATACATAGGTAGGTGGATATTGAAGGAAGGCAACAGTGTTCGTAGAAAGTGTAATACCTACTGTGTTTTTATTAAAATAATAATTAAAACTAATCCTTTTAGATTATTCATTATTGTGATTCCTACTTCCTGGACCATTATTGTACAATTTTTTAATTAATTTACCAACCTTCAAATGGTCCTGTTGATTTCCCCTCTACTCACCACCCGTTCGTAATAATGTTCGCGTTCAAGACCACCCGCAAGTACTTGTGTGGAAAAAGTATGTCCCATTTTAATTATTTAACGACCCTTTAATGGTGAATATTACGTGTGTGTACTTTATGTGTTGTGTAGTGATTTGTGTAATGTGTCCATCGTTTTAAATATTCGTCTTCGACAATGACAGAGTTGTGTCGAAACTAGTCAGACCCAGCAGCAGTAAAGGGGAAATCAACAGGACCATTTGAACCTTTTAGATTAAATTAAATTTATGACATGAAAAAGTTAGTATGCGAGAACTTTTTTATTTTTGAGGTAGAAACAAACTTCCAGCGAGAAAGTTGTAGCTAATTAGAAGATATTAAATTTTCATGCCAAACAATGTTTGATGGAACTTATAGTTTGTTCAATAATCTAAAGTAAATAACCGCTATGTTTAGTTGTACGCGCCCGTCGTCGCGGACCATGTCTCCACGCTGTTCTATCACAAAAGTTAGCTCCTCGTCTGATTTGTTTTACTCTTTACATGCTGAGGAAGTTAAAACAATATAATTAGGAACACGTGGCAGTTCACAAACAAAATTAGACACCTAATCATATGTTTTAATGCAAACAAAGCCAGATATACAATTTTCTTATTCTCCATAAGAATAACGTTGGACAACGTACTGTGTTTAGTACTTTCAATATCTCTGTAACCAACAGACGTAGAGAAATTATAAAAATACCAAATTGTTCGTCCTTTTAAACCAAATTCAATGATGAAAAGTAAAGTTCGATTTACTAAAATATTATACGTAAAAAAACTCAAAAAACCGCTCGGCACTAAGATGACTCATGCTCTGCAGCCGTCATGTTGGATGTGTTTTGCTCTTTCGGGTGGATTAAACTCACTGCCACTGCGTGCGTGGCCCCTCTATTGTATTCTGTGCTGGCTGGTCGTGATGGTCTTAACGGATTTAAAGAAAATAATGTTTTCCAACAGCTGTTTAAAAGTGCGTTTTTCCACACTCACAGCACCACAGCAGTGCGGTAAATTAACACTTTCGCACTACAGCTGTTTACTTTTCAAAGTTTGTGCTTTGAAAATTTGGATTGTTATGGAACTAACCTATGTAAAACATATATTTGAAATAAGTCATTTAAAATGTAGCTGTAGGAAAAACGTTGTGTGTATCACAGGTACAAAGTAATTTGTCACACTCCATAAACTTTGTCAAATGTTTATGTCTTGGACAAACTCAACTTTGTACATGCACCCTAGATACACAAATAATTATTAGTAGATGATCTTGATTCATGTGGCATTAATAATAATAAATTAGTTTACACTTCTAATTGGCAGGATGTAACTCACGTGCACGAAATTACAGACAACACAAAAAAATACTATGTAATGTAACACATTATTTTAATGATCCATTTACATCCTGTTAAAATGCGTAATAGTTGTTTAAAATATTACTAAAACTGAATGGTATTTATGTTAAACGATTTATCCATTTTACATAATGTGTATTTTAGCAAAGTTAAAAACAACTCTAATTATTATTAACATGTAAAAGTAAATATTGTATTTAAATGTATTGTTGAAAAAACTACAAATATTAAACTAAAAACAATTATCTATTTATTATATAAGTTCACCCTAAAATCTTTTACTACTGTACACATAGCTGTCATAGGAATGGTGTTGCCGTTATTTCCCTTGACTTAATTGGCCAACGCTTTCGCTTTCTATCAATCCACGAAATTCTATTTGTGTAGCAACGTTCTCGGTGAGGGTATTATTTACCGTTCTTTTATGGCCGTTATCCCCGTTATATTGCGGTTCCACTATTCCAGGAAACCAAGCTTTAGACATGCATGTTTCCCCTATATTATTTTTGGTAATAATAGTATGTGTTCTGCTTGTGTTTAACTTACAGCAAGGTATTATTAACCTACTAGTTACCTGGTCTAAAGGCTTGAGATGTTTTGCATAATTTTACTGTTGTATTTCTGTAGTATATATATATATATATTAAACCAACCGACGACATATGGGGGAACACTACTTTCGTTCATACTCAAATTTACATCGATTTTGTATACTATATCATATGTGAAACGGAAAAGACTATTCATTTATAGTAGATTAATATAAAATATTAACAAAAATAATCATTTTTGATTTTTTTAAATTATGTTTTAATGAAAATTCGGACGTTGGGATTCAACGCGACATTGGGAGCCAAAGGGTTAAAAGAAAATAAACTTCATGTGGAAATTTTTATAAATTAAGATGCAAAATAACACGTTTTAGGCTTCCCAAAAGAAATTAAAATTATAAAGGTATGTATAATTTTGCACTTATAATTGTGATTCAGGCCTAATTTAGAATATCCCCACCCAAATCTTTCCGTGCGCTGTCTCTAACCCTATAAAACACACGGCGTTTTTTTTTTGTCGGCTGCGGATTAGGTACCGTCGTCGCTCATAAAATTTAGTACACAGGGTGGTAAAATTTCTGACGCCGTCTAAAAGCTTCATTGGGATTCATTAAATTGAAGTGCCTAGTTCATCAATCACGAAGTGTGTTATGTAATATATTATTTCTTTTAATGTTTTATTGATATGAACAGAGAGCAACTCTCGCTTTATTCTTATTCCGTCCCAGATTGAAAAGGAAGCAAAAAATATACTTTATTTGGGTTTATCCAATCAATAAATAAGGAGCATTATGCACTATGAGTTTCCTGATTTGAGGAACTAGAAGAAACATTTTCAATTATTGAAGAATATCGGTTTCGTCATTTGACGAACCACACACGTGGCTGAAGGATAGTATCTTTGATTATGGACGTTCTAGATAGGCCACCTAATGCATTCTTTTGTAAGAGATTTTGAAGCACAAGTTCAAACAAATAGTGTCAAATGTTTGACAACAGGATGCGCTGAACTTGAAATTTTAAAAATGGTTATTTTGTTGACAACTAGAATGAGCTACAGTCGACTTACCGTCACTAGACAGTAAATTGCCATTACTTTGAGTTTGTTTAATATGTGACATTTTTGTAATTTAAATTAAATCTGTAGATGTATTTTATAAATACAGTTATCAAGCTATTGATATTATTAAGTACAAATACACACAAAGTCATTGTATACAAATATTACAAAATCATTACAATATAATATACAAAGTCTTAAAAAAAGAACCTTAACTTTAAAATGATGTGTACTAAAATGTTTTGACTTTTTATTTAGAGGTTGGTACATTAAAGTAGAAATGCAGGTTGCTTATGGATTTAATAATGAATGTTATCATGTTTATGTACACACAGTATTTCCAATCAAAAATAGTTTTAATTAATTTAATTAGCTTTAGTAATTTACCATCAATAGGATGGTTGGCCTAAGTATTCTTTTTTTGTTATTATTACACATGTTTTATTTTAAAATTAAAAGTTTTAGACAAATAAATGAGTATAAACAAATATGAGGTGCCAATAACTGTGTCACACAATGCCAATAGCTATAACACAATAACTACGTTTTGATCATTTTTGCTTATTTAAATTTTATATATGTATTGCAATTTCTTAAATTTACTTTTTATGTTACACCTGCAATTCTAAAGGAGTCTCCAACACAAATCATATCTTGAAAATATAAAAAACAAGCATACAAAGAATGCAGAGTTATTTTAATACAGGTACTTCCCTTAAAGGGCCAATAACTGTACCTCTTACCCTATTATATGCATACCAATTTTTACAAAATAGGCCTAATGTTTTTTCGAATTATTATGTTAATGATTACGAATTATTGCAAAATAGTTTAACTGAACTGAAATGATTTGGAAAATACGTGAGCTCACGTCTCCCGAAAGTGTGTGGGCCGAGATCTTTATCACGTGAGTTCACGAGTGAAATCCGTGACTTTATGCCCGTGATGTGAGGTGACAACAATGTAATTAATTCTAGTCCATTGAAATACCATTCAAAACAAAACAACCCACACTTTTAGCCCGTGACGTGAGATGACACGAGTTCAGTGTGTTTTCACCTTTACATTCCTTAAAACTTATTACCGTAACTGAATATCTTCTATCTATACTGTATATAAGTATATAAGCGAAATACCGATTCTCACAATTTCTCAAAAACTACCGAACGGATTGAAATGAAATTTGGTATGTAGCTTCCTCTAGGGCCATAGGTGCTCGCTAAGAAAGGGTTTGAAAAAATTCGAAATTTTAGGGGGGTTTGGGGGGATCAAAGTTATTAAATCACGATTTCTTCAAAACTACCGAACGAATTAGAATGAAATTTGGTATGTAGCTTCCTCTAGGGCCATAGGTGCTCAATAAGAAAGGGTATGAAAATTTTCGAAATTTTAGGAGGGGTTTGGGGGGATCAAAGTTAATAAAATCATAATTTCAGATCTTTTATTATTATGACAATAGTGCTTTTATTATTTAAGATCTATATATATATAAGCCAAATACCACTCACTGACTGAACACTTAAAAAGAATACAATTACGTTAAAAAGACAGAAAATACCAACCACCACGGGCAACGCCGTACGTGTTAGCTAGTTCAATAATAAGTTCGATTCAATTTTGTTCAGTTCTAAATCGGAGGAAATAGTGTAAATTATTAACAATGGTTCGTTTTCGGTTCATTTCATTTTATCGTTATATTTAATCGTGCACTTTTCTGTTGTTGTTTGTTTTAGGTTACAAACCTATTGATACATATTTCCAGATATAAATTTTACCCTAATAATTTTTTACTTTCAACTTATCTAAACAGCCGACCTCAGGAGATATCTTTTCAACACATCACTTTTTTAAGTTAGGTTAACAATATCAAAGCAATTAACGAAAACATTACCGTGTTATAATAGAAATATCTGTTCCGTTTTCGAAACATAGTGCAGTATATTCTTATCGTTTCCTTTTTCGGCTAGTTAACAATATCTTATTCCATGATAAACGAAATGATTTATATTGTCTATAAATCATTTATAACTGAATTAAATCTGACCGAGTAGGCCTACTTAAATTATTATCAATACCGTACCGTTTTTTGTGTCGTTTGTCTATTTTACTTTCATTAATTGTAATATTAGTAATATATAAGACAGTATATAAGGCCTCGTTTATGCTCTAGCGGTCGACCGCGGTGGCTACCCGCTCGTTTTTAAACACTGTGGTGGGGGAGCCAGTGCTGCCAACTGTTCTCCAGTCCTGTCAATCTGAAAAAGTGTTATAAGTGTGCGATGGACACCGGGTAGGTTGGCAGCACTAACATGGCGGGAGCGGTCAGTGCTAAAATATTTAAACTTAGCACGTTTCATTCTCGTCTTGAAAGGGAGGGATCTTGAAGGACGACTTATGTAAGCCACGGTGGCTGTGATTGTTAAGGCTTTAATGCTTTATCAATCGTCATGGCAACCATCAATGGAAAAGTTCCGGGTTCAATTCCCATTGACCCCGAGTAATTTTCTAAATGGTTTCTTAACAGACATCGTTGGCTGTGGTTCGGATTCCACGTAAAACTGGAGGTCCCGTCTTCATTAGCCTTAAGTGCAAAACAGCAGGACGTTAAAAAAAAAAATCTTGAAGGACGAAGGAGTGCCACTGCACTGCCGCCACTAGGCCTGCCCCCTGCACCAAACGTTTACCTTTAGCACCGACCGGTGACCGACAACCGAAAATAGTTCAAAAAATGAAATAGCCGGCAATCTCTCGATTTTTGTAAGTGCTGGTAATAGAGTCCCTTCCCTTCATTCCGTGGGAAAAGAACTTTTATGATAGGGGAGAGGCGAGGAGTGTTTACACGAAAATTAAGCTTTAAAAAACAATAACGCGCAAGTCTTAATAACCGGAGTAAATGTTGAATCGATTTTTTGTACATTGAGTAAAATTATTAAAAGTTTTGTTTTATAGAAATTAATAAAGCTAAATCCATGTTTCTAAGTTATAACAAAAATAATAAAATCCTAGTTAATAGTAAGCAGTAGTTGAATTAGTTCAGCTAATTAACAAACAAACATTATTCAATAATTATACTAATTTCGTACTCATACTTATCTGGTCTGTAATATTGGCTTTTGTTAAATATAATTGTAAAACGAAAATGTTATGGGTTAAATGCCGCCATCTTGAAATTGTCAGTAAGTCAAACATCTTTAATTGGTGTAACTCTTTTGTCTATATTTATTTTCATTTGAAGTTCTTAACTATCCTCACCTGCAACATTGGTCTGTAGGACACTGAGTTAAACAAAATATATTTAGACTACTAGTTAAGTAGTTAGTTTCTTCTGGTGTGAAATAGTGGCGTTTCAGATGAAACCAACTCAATAAACTTATTAGTTCTTTGCTACTTGCCAAGAAGTTAATCCAGTAAAAAATTTGAAGTGGAAAGTGTTTGTGTAGTTTTTTATGTTGTGTGGCTTACTCTTTATCTTCTTGGGGTGTTGAACACGAATCTGAAGTTGCCCAATACACATTATTCAGCATCAGCAAATATTAGAAATCACCAAAAAAAACACTAACAATTTTTTTTTGCTACAGAGTTTTATCAGATTTTTTCAAAATATAGGATAATGTTTATAGTATAATGTTTATTTTTCGTGCTATGAAAAAAGTCTCTAACAATATATTTTTATCATTTTCCAAAAATTACTGATTTTTGCCGATTATTTAACTCTGGAAATTGTCTTGTCTTTATTTTAATATATATGATCACTTTTACCTAAAACGCATAAGCTAATTTGCAATTTATAAGCTGAAACTAAAAACACTAGTGATTTTTAGTGGTTTTATGTTGATTTCTCATATTTGCCGGAACAATTTTCTTGGACTCAATCTCAAATTCGTGTTCAGCAACCCAAAAAACATAAATTAACCCATTAAAAACAATTACACCAAAACTTTCCAATTCTAGCCCTTTTTGAAGACCATTTTGATGGACTAAGAAGGCTACCCCGTTTCTGAGAGCATAATCGTCGAAGTGCAGAAGATAAAATTAAAATTATATCAAAAGTTATTCATGTTGTTTTTGTTGATTTGTTATGGTGGCCGAATCGATTATTTGTTTTAACGGAATCATGATTTGTTATATTGAGTTGTTTTAGGCTACAACTGAAGTTTTATCACTTTTTTTACTTCGTAACATTTTTCAAACCCAACTCATTAAGAGCCACCTATAACTAAAAAATGTGTAAAGTAAGCTATTTAAGCAGCTCTAGATTAAACACAAAAGATGTACAGTACATGAAATATTACAGACTTCATTTTTTTATATCTGTATTCTTTGTACATTAAAAAGCCAAATATTATTAGGCGTAAACAAAAAATATGTACAGAAAAGAAGTCAAAAAAAAATATGGAAAACGGTTGACCCTAAAGGCCATCCATGTAACTTCCCGCTAAGTTTAATTACAACAAACACTATTTTTGGAAATTTTGAACTGCCATAACTTTTGAATGAATCAACCGATTTTTATGCGATTTGCGGCAATCGATGCAGTTTTTTAAGTCCATTGAAAGAATCAACAACAAACATTTTTCAGATGAAAAGTTTCGGAGAAATTGAGGAAAAACACTTTTTTTAATTTTCTTTCGTTCACGATATCTTGCGAATGAATCAACCGATTTTTATGCGATTTGCGGCAATCGATGCAGTTTTTTGAGTCCATTGAAAGAATTGGCAACAAAAATTTTTCTGATGAAAAATTTCGGAGAAATTGAGAAAAAACACTTATTTTTACTTTCTTTCGTTCACGATATCTCACGAACGAATTAACCGATTTTGACCGGACTGGTAGCGATCGACGTCGCTTTTCAAGGTTAAAAGCTGATTAGATTATGGAATTGATCGGTAAAGCCGTTTAAAAGTTATTCCAAAAAAACCTGATTTGAAAATTTTTTATTTCTTAGTTTTTTCGAAATTTCTCAGAACCTACCGGTCCGAATTAGTTGAAATTTTCAGGAAATCTAAGTTTGATGGAACTCTTTAGAACGCTGTCGGGTCACATACTTACATACACACACACATACATACAGACAGGGTGACACCCTCTCGGGAGTGGTCAGGGAAGATTCCTAGGACCTCAAAACGTCGAGATCTGATGAATACTCGATTTTCGAAAAACGGGGTGAAACCAATAACTTCCCGATTTTAGAAAATTTTCAATTTTCTTAGCGGGAAGTTAAAAAAACATGAGGAACAATAAAAACTACATATTGATACTATTTACAAGTATTACACAAATAAACATTTAACTTATTATTTAAAAAAGTACATCAGTAGCCTACGTTTATTCATGTACCTGTATCGGTAGTAGTGCATTGTGTCTATTAATATTAATGGCAGAATAAAACACCAAAGACAAGATAAACTTTTCCTGAAAAATCAATGTCTATAAATTCTTAGAATTAAGGAAGGTTTTTATTTGTATCGCTACTGATATTAAAATCAGCTGCTCTCAATAATTTAGTCAGTGCTGTAAACGTAAACTATGTTGTCATTGTACTCTAGAAATGTTATTGACAAACAATAGGTTATTTTGAAAAAAATATATTAAATTTATTATTAATACTATTAATCACAGTGTGATTAAAAGTATCGTTCGTCACACGGGCCAAAAGTGGCTTTTCGATCCTCGCTCATTTTCCGACTTCGGCTTCACCTTTGTCGTTAAACTTGAGCTCGTATCGAAAAGCGTCACTTTCAGTCCTAGTGATGAAATACTATTAAATCATTTTCTAATAACGGCTTATTATTGCAGATACTGTACGGACTAAATTTAACTACAACTCATATTTTCAAAAAGGCCTGAATCATATAAGAAAGGAAAT
>JAGFPH010001828.1:90240-166542 GCA_018207615.1 Philaenus spumarius
CTCAATAATCCAATATTTATTATTGAAATCATAGCCCTGCTTATAATAGAGCTTTAGCTCGGTCTCCAGGTACTAGAATACTAACGGTAGGGTTCACGAGTGGATGCGCAGTAACTCGTGACGTCAACGGGACCCATTTTCTCATAAGCTCCATAAGCTTATCATGTAAAAATTGAAGAGCCTTATGTAAAAATTTAATAACTTTAAAAATATTTAACCGATTTTAATAAAATTTTAACCGCACATAGAAAACATATCTTTAATAATAATATAAAAAAATCTGATTGTTACAACAAATTTTAATACCTTTACTGATTGGCCTATAAAAATTACTTTCCGATATCTGTATTCGGTGAAAAATTGTTTGTTCATGTCTTCAGTAAAAATTGAATAACTTTAAAAATATTTAACCGATTTTAATAAAATTTGAACCACATATAGAAAACATATCTATAATAACAATTTAATAAAATCATGTTGTTAGAACGAATTTTAATACATTTACTGATTAGGCCTATAAAAATTACTATTTACAATTCGACAAATTGTGAACAATATTTTTCTATTTTGAATTATTTGACATTTATTTTAATTGTGTATTGGGATAGAAATATAATAAGTTATAGAGAATTTTATTGTGAATCCAAATATTTTTTAATATTCAAAATCGAATTTGTATATCAAAAGATATATACATTTTTAAAATGTATTGTAAAATGTTGTTAAAAAGTATATACTACGTTTTCGATAGGTACTAAAAATTTAATAATAATAATTTATAAATCAAATAATTTATCATATCTTGATGATTTTTTCACAGAATGTGTATAATAATATACTCTGTTAATACGACTGCAATCAATAATAAACTACTGATTTTCATTTCTCTTTTACATGTCAACTATTTCATCCATTTACTTCCCGATTGAAGGTTTTGCTAGTGTACGTGTGTTAGGATTGTAAGTGTGTTATGAGTTAAATATCTAAGGTTAATTAAATATTGTCATTCAACTGCATGTCCATTGTTTATTTGGATTCAAATAATGCCGCAAACAAAATAAAATAAAAACTAAATACGTACGAGTATAATAACACTAAACTACTAGCTATAAGTATTAAATTCTAGTAATCTAAAATCAGAGTTTAATGCAGAGTTTAATCAGAGATTATTATACACATTCTGTGAAAAATCATCAAGATATGATAAATTATTTGATTTATAAATTATTATTATTAAATTTTTAGGTACCTATCGAAAACATATATACTTTGTAAACAAAATTTTACAATACATTTAAAAAATGTATATATCTTTTGATATAAAAATTATATTTTAAATATTAAAAAAGATTTGGATTCACAATAAAATTCTCTATAACTTATTATATTCCTATCCCAATACACAATTAAAATAAATGTCAAATAATTGAAAATAAAAAAATATTGTTCGCCATTTGTCGAATTTGAAATAGTAATTTTTATAGGCCTAATCAGTAAAGGTATTAAAATTTGTTCTAACAACCTAATTTTCTTAAATTGTTATTATAGATATGTTTTCTATATGTGGTTCAAATTTTATTAAAATCGGTTAAATATTTTTAAAGTTATTCAATTTTTACTGAAGACATGAACAAACAATTTTTCACCGAATACAGATATCGGAAAGTAATTTTTATAGGCCTAATCAGTAAAGGTATTAAAACTTGTTGTAACAATCTGATTTTTTTATATTATTATTAAAGACATGTTTTCTATGTATGGTGAAAATTGTATTAAAATCGGTTAAATATTTTTAAAGTTATTAAATTTTTACATAAGGCTCTTCAATTTTTACATGATAAGCTTATGGAGCTTATGAGAATGTGGGTCCCGATGACGTCACGAGTTACTGCACATCCACTCGTGAACCCTACCGTTAGTATTCTATATACCGTGGGTAATATAATTGATTTGGATGTCCACTTTTAGTACAAAATCCATATTTTAAGTTAGGCCTATACTGAACCAACACATGTTTCAACACAAACAATCCAATAAAAACTTGCTTTAAGGAATGTTATATCCTAATTAAAAATAAATAATTCGACCACGCAGCTGAACCGCTGACGCGAGTTGAGCGAATTTCCAAAACTAAATTTATAGGCCTATGTTTTAGGTCTTCAACAAAAAATTTGGGAAATAGGTCTACTCACGACGGTGCTGAATAGCTGCAAAATGGTTCGCACGCCATTCCGCATATTGGGAGTATCTTCAATACACAAAGCATTGCGTACTTCGCACACCATCCCTGTATTGGGAGTATCTTGAGCAATACAAAATGCATTGCGTGCTTCGCACGCCAACCCCACGGTAGAATCCACCACATGGCTTTGAACCGGGTACTTGTATGGTATTTTACGTTTTGATCGATTTCGAGGAACCAAACAAGTTATAAGGTCGCGTAAAAAAACAAAATGTGCAGAATAACAACTTACATTTATATTTGTAGAAAAAACTCAAAAACAAATTCATTCTCGTAGAAAAAATCTAAAAAAATAGTTACTTCCGGTCAAAAAACGTGCTTCCGGTTGTTGGATTTTTTGACTAACGAACTCGTCTGAGCGACGTCGACAACCAACATGTGTACCAAATTTGAACCAAATCGGACTTAAAATGCGGCCGCTAGAGTGTGAACATATATATATATATTATATATATACATATATAAATATATATGAATTTTAATGACACCCCAATACGTGTTATGGGGACCATGATCGGTGCTCATTTGCTGCTCCCGACCTTGGGTCTTCCCATAAGATCCACTGCAATAGCTCATTTTTTCTTTGGAAATTCGGTAATAAGACATATAGTAGACCTATTTATTGATAATATACGGTAATAATTGATAGAGTACAGTAAATTTTTGGTTAGGTTTTTGATAAGTGTAAAGCCGGTTCTACACGATGCTACGAACACCTTCCAACGTTGGACGTTTGATGGTTCGTCACATCGTGTGGCCGTTGTTCAAACCTACGAGCGTCCAATGGCGAGCGTCGAACATTCGCATTTGACCATGTTCGGGTCGATGTCGGTATTTTTGCACCGAGTCAAAGGGATGCCTTCAACGTTTGAAGGAAAATGTTCGTTGGTTCGATTCAACGGCTACACGACTCGTTCATATGAAGCATTATTTGTACTCTCTATTTACACCAAAGACCCGTCTTGTTTATGTTTATCTCTGTGTTTAATTTTAATCAGTAATATTATTCATTTAAATTTTCACAGGTAGCCTAAGTAGGCTACAATAATTTATATTTCATACTTGATACTAGTAAGTTCCAGTGAAAAATCAGAAACAGATCACCGGTAATTAGATACTATACGACTATACCTTTAAAAAATATAATTTTAAAAGTGTACTATTTTAAAAACAAATTTTATTTAGGCCTGTAAATATGATGTGGGGATTTTTAACTCGTTAAATGTGTAGCCTACAATTAAAACATAATATATTATATTATTATAGACTGTCATCCTCGTCCATTTTCGCAACTGGGCCAACGTTTGTACCAAACTGTTTTCTTAAATATTGGATCAAACATTCGATTCACCGTGTAGCAGGAACATTCGCTGCATCATCTGTCGAACTTACTTGTCCCAAACGTTCGGTCCAACATTGGAGCGAGCGTTCGTAGCATCGTGTAGAACCGGCTTTAGCCTACACCTGAGACATACTGGTTCTTTTAACCTTTATTATAACTGTTGTTATAAAATATACGAAATAATTTGATTTTAACATTTAACAGGATTTACCATCTTAGTTTTGAGGTTATTATTAATCCTACACCTTTATTATAAATAAAACATAACATATGTTTTTAGAAGGTTCCATCGGGGGTTGGCGTGCGGAGCACGCAGGGTTATCTCCTAGTAGTAAATTACGAATATTGGTAATCTGATAGATATAATCGGTCAATCGAAAAAAAAATCTTAGCAACTTTAAAATCACAAAAAATATTTTACTATCAATTGAAACAACTCAAAATGACGTACAATATAAAAATATAGTTTTCTAAAAGAAATTAAAAAAAATAATAATAACCATTACAATTCGAAATATTGCATTAATCCAAAATGAATAATTAAAAGAAGAGACCCCGACGTGATCTAGCGGTGAAATAGTAAACTAACTCGGTAATCGCTACAGACGAGTTTTCCTGACCAAATTAAACTTTTAAACATAAGAATCAACCGAATCTAAATAACAATTTAGATTATGAATAATTTAACCCATCATTGGATATAAATAAATGGTCAAAACAGAGGAAAACCATTCAAAATTAAAACATATTAGCATGCATTCGGCCTACTTTATAAAAGACAAAAATCTTAAACACGTGAAGTAAATTCTATAAATATCCTGTTATAAAAAATAGGTATTGCGCAGGCACAAGTATCAAACGATTCAGAAATGAACAAGCTTCCAAATAATATAATAAGTTAATATAACTAATCGAAAAGAACACTCTAATTCAATGAAGAAAACATGCAAATTCACCATATTTCAGTTGAGAAATTTATACAGAGGCCTACAACAGCTGGCAAGTATGTAAAACGCGTGGTCGAGCGATATGATTGGTCGAAAATATTCGCGGATTAATTTCAAGATATAAATATGTTAATTTCTCAAAAACATCGGTTTTATGAAGATGAAAAGAATTATTTCCTAATTTAATAATTATAAATAGTCCATAAGATATTTACTAATTAAAAATTGTTCTGAGATCTAAGTAAAAAACTAGTGTTAAGGTGATAAACAACAAAAATTAGACGTATGGTTTAAACATAAAACGTAACGTGAAGTGTAATAAACAAATTTAACATTTTCTAAGGGAAAGCCTATTTTGTGACAATGAAAAAAATTGTGATTATTACATTCTGACCTAAGGTCTGGTCAAAGACAGTTCAATACCTAAGTGCTCTATTCATATATAAAACCATTGAGCGAAAATATTACAAATCAAGAATAAAACATAAGGGTAAATGACCCAATACTAAATCATGAAAATTTCATTTATAGCCTAATGGTATAAAAGATAAGTTGCAGAAAGAAATTTCGAATTCGGTGAGACCTAACCTATTTATTTCCATTGTACTTTATCTTGTGCTATAACAGAAGTTACTTTTCTTATTATTTTGAAAGTGTTGACTGTAAATCAATAACTTATTTTCCAAATATTACTTAACTATATCAATGAGAAGACAATTCCTTTCATTTAATGAAATTGTATATATATGTTATGTGTATTGTAAATGTATAGTTTAATTTGTTATGTATAGATATGTTTAATGAATTATTTTTTTTTATTTTGGATGAACCGGCCCGAAAACCCTACCCGGGGATAGAATTTCATAAACATTAAATGTACATGAGCTCATTTTCAATTGAATTGTCTAATTAATTATAGATATATAATATATTTTGAATTCTTTGATAATAACTTATGATTAGGACATTTATTTCATAATTTATTTCCTTTGTTTGAATTAAGTTTGTTCCTTTTAAATTTTTTTTTGGGACAAATAAAGTTTTGTTAATTTGAACGAACAGTGATATTATTATTTTATTTAGAAAATTATTAAATTAAGAGATCGATATTAGATGTATCAAAAGGGTAACGTTTCACAATTAATAATTATCTTTATTTTAATTTTTAAGTTTGTGAAATTAAATAGGAAAGGAAAACTTTTCTTACTGAACTTATGTTTAATACCTAATTTTAAATTTATTGTGTTCGAAATATTATTGTTATAACGGTTTTTCATAACAGTATTGTCTTTGAATTTGTAAATAATTACAAATGTTACATTAAAACATAATTAGGTATTATGTAATTTGTTAAAGTTAGTCCTACCAAAATAGGTATATGCATGCTACATTCAGTTTCTCTTCAGATACATATTTAGAATTTAAATAGACATGATAAAATGTTGTTTGGGTTTCGAAGGAGAGATGTAATGCTTTCAGTTTTAAGAAATAAACAAACTGACCTCACACTCCCCCTCCCCCACTTCTTACAGGAAGTTTACTTCCTGTAGATGTAGCATGTTACCTTCAAGCTCCAAGGTCAGTTCTATCTCGATTTACTCTCTCTCTCTTTTCGTTGAAAAAAGCCATGCTCCTAAAAGCAATCCTTATATATAATTCTGTAAGCAAAATTTTAGATTCAAAATTGTGGAAATTTGGTAAATCGGAGGATGATGGGATGGGTGTCAAATTAAAGGTATCGATTCAAGGAACGAGGGAAAAATATAAGTTTTTTCTAAAATTAAAAGCTAATGGGTTTTTGAGATCCCCGAAAAACGGAAAAATCCCCATAAGAAATACATGGAGAATTTAAAAACATACAACAGCTGTTCTGCAGTTTAAATTAAAACATTTGGTATTAAATAAATAAATTTAAAACATAAAACAGCTGTTTTGTAAAATAATATGACAATTAAAGTAAATTATATTTTTAAATAAAATCAGCTACTTATTAACAATTAACCTATAAAAGATAGGCTACACCTTGACACACACATAGAGTAATGATTTTTGGAAGGTTGTATGGCTGTTCTATTAACTCTTCATACATTTATACTAATATCATAAAGAGGTAAAGTTTTTTTGTTTGTATGTAGGGGGTAATCTCTGGCACTACTGAACGGATTGAAAAAATAGTTTTACTGATAAAAAGCTACACTTTACCTGAGTAACATAGGCTATAATTCATTTCGATAAAAACCTTTTTTTATTTTAATATTTGTAAATTTAGTCGGAAAAAATTCTTAGGTTAGGCCTTGAATAATAAACCAACACATGTATTTATATTTATTACCATAACAATAAATTGAATAAAAGAACAGATAATATATAGCTGTTTGTTCCAATATTTCTATTACCAGCTGATTTCAAAATTTGAAGCAATTATTTTTGTATTTCTAGATTTTAGGTTAGGGTTTTAAAGTGTAGACCTGAACCTTGCTGGTTCTTTTAACCATTATTATAACTGCTGTTATGAAATATAAAAAATAATTTGATTTGAACATTTATCATTATTTATTATCTTAATTTTGAGGTTATTATTAGGTCTCCCTAGTCTAAATTTAAAACGCTAGAGGGCAGCACATATTCAGTGAAATTGAAGCACAAGTACAAGTAGTGTCAAATGTTTCACGACAGGATGCGCTGGCGTATTCTCTCACCTTATAGTCCATAAGGTGGGATATCTGTATGTATAATCAAGGATAGTATCGCATATATTATTTCTCAAGACTATTTTTTTGTCGGTACGCCATAACTTCCTTAATACATCATCAAATTACATGAATGAGGCATCATTTTAAAGCTTTCCTTAACCACTACACGGGAAAAATAGACAAACAGCTTAAAATTCATGTTTTAATAACAAAAATTGATTTAAAAAACTTTTATATTATACTCTGTATGTTCCTAATGAAAGGCGCCATCTACTAACCATCTGTTTAACTAGCATGACAGCTGTTAGTTAGATTGTTTACACTGTAAGATTGTATAGGGAAACTGTTATTTATAAACCAATATAAATAAATAAACTTTATTAACTGAATTAAATCAACGTGTTAAATCAGGTAAATGTAGGTCTACTCCGAACTTGCGAAATATTCGCACGGGTCAGCTAGTTCTACGAAAAAATACTAAAATAATGAAAATTGGCGTGCATTTGGTCACGTTCGCCACTGTTTCGGCGGAGACGGTGGAAAATCGTCGATTGTAGTTGCAGCGAGCGGCTGCACAGCTACCTTCAGCGGTAAATAAACCGATCCTTTATTTTTCCGACCATTGTGTATGCTCTAATACGCTCCTTCGCGGCACTGTTGATTTGACGGCGACGGCAAATTATCCGTGGCGGATGAAAACTCCGTGTATGTTCCAGGCCATACATTATACTGCATCGTATATCAAATAAAGTGTCAGTGCCCAATTCGACCAAAGATAATTTAGACAATGTCAGCAATATATTGATAATTTATTGAAGCATGACATTTTCATAGGTGTTGAAAACAAGTTACTCTTAAGAGCCTATTTTAATGTAAACAAGGTTCGAAATATTTTGTACAATGGGGGGGTGGGGTTATTACCCCCAAAACCCCCGCTGGTTACGCCTATGCTCAAGTACACTCACTTTTATAATAGTTGATATTAAACTGATATTATATATATATATATGTAGCCTACTTGCGGCTCCTGTTTTATACTGATCAGCTGTCTCTATGATCAGCATAGAAGAAACAATGGTGTCTTTAAAATATTATAATGCTTTCTTAATTTTAACATTTTTAATAGGAATCTTTAATTCTGGAGTCTTTTAGGCTTGTTTTAATATAATTATATAATTGACGAATTTTTAACACAAATTTAATAGCTTAATAAGTATTTTTTATAAATAATTGGGTTTTGAAGCCTAGGCGCTTTTCTTTTTAAAGAAGTTTCCCAACCCAGCGGATTTGTAACGTCAGAATTCTGAAACAAAATTTTAGTTTCAGTTAGCAGTTAGCCTAATTTTGAAAAATGGCGACTAGTGAAGGTGGCAATGTAACGACATCTCAGCAAGGTTTATATAAACAGGATTTAGCTAAACTCGTAAGTATTACAAAGAATTGTGAATATTAAAAAAATACTTTTGTAGTTAATTATATAATTTACATACAGTTTTAACTCATAACATCACACGTCTGATAACGCCACAATGTGGTTTATAGTAGGCCTAGGCTTTCATTTAGCTTTCTGGATCGGCAGTTAATGTTACGGTACACCTTTATAAGTTTATGAAGTCTACTACTTGTTTAATCGGATTATCTTCAAAACTATTTTTACTCAGTTTAACCAACAGTTTTGTCAATCTAATGTTACCAATAATTGCCATGCATGTGTTAGCATGCCTGTTGAAGTCTTGAATGATGCTCTTTTTTTTACAAAATAAACTGATGTGAAGAAGGCTAAGAATGTTTGTCGTCATTGTTTAATAATCTGACTTAGTTGTTAAGTTTACTACTATTTCATTTAGGTATGGGCTTCTGGGCCCAAATTTACTATACGACCCTAAGCCTACAGAAATTCAAGAATAGGCCTATAAAAAAAATCCTGAAGTTCTAACTTATGGCCTTTAATCACACACAGTATGTTTGGTAAAAATTTACTTTAACTTGTCAATCGATTTCTAAGGGAATTTGATATAATATGAAAGAACACATCCTAACTGATTGTAAAAACAACAAAAATTTTCCCGGGAAATAATATTTATAGGAATTATGAAA
Organism: Philaenus spumarius; assembly: GCA_018207615.1. Taxonomy (NCBI): domain Eukaryota; kingdom Metazoa; phylum Arthropoda; class Insecta; order Hemiptera; family Aphrophoridae; genus Philaenus; species Philaenus spumarius. The sequence continues at coordinate 99,562 of JAGFPH010001828.1, forward strand.
GAAATAAAAGTTGAAATTGTATAGGTTAAGTTTCGACTTTTCCGCAATATTTCACGTAATTATAACAAAATAAATCACTTCACATAGACTACACCAAACACATAAGAATTGAATAAACTAAACTAGGCCTATATTAACCCCAAAAGTATCCACAAAGCAAGAAAATTTGAAAATAATGTAACAAAATGCAAATTACGAAAACAATAACATCGAACAATAGAAACTACAGTATAACTGCGTATTTAAAATGGAATTTCATCAACGTTGCCAAATGGAACAATTCAGTACCTTATTGTACTGAATAAGGTGTGTATAAATCTCTATTTGAAACCTGTGTACCTACTACTTAACAGCTGACAGCTGGTCAGAATCTCATTGGTTCTGTAATTAATTAGCCGAGCGGTTTTTTTTATCCGCCACAAGCATAAGGTAACTATTTATACACATACCTACTATTTACGTTTCTTCATATTATATAATAATTTTAAAAAAAACCTGAAGGTACTAACCTATACTATTTAGTCACAGTAGGCCTATGTTGCCGATAACAGTATGATTATAATATTTTGTCGTTATTATCACATTATATAATTAGAATTAAAAAAAACCTAAAGGAACTAACCTATACTATTTAGTCACAGTATGTTGCCAATAACAGTAGGCCTATGATTATAATATTTCGTCATTATTATCACATATAATTAGAATAAAAAACAACCTGAAGGTAGCCTACTAACCTTTTAACCTATACTAGGGCCTATTTAGTCACAGTATGATTTTATAATATTTCGTCATTATTATCACATTATATAATTAGAATTAAAAAAAAAACCTGAAGGTACTAACCTAGGCCTATATACTATTTAGTCAAAGTATGATTATAATATTTTGTCATTATTATCACATTATATAATTAGAATAAAAAAAATACCTGAAGGTACTAACCTGTACTATTTAGTCACAGTATGTTTACTTAGTTGAATTGCCTAAACTGATCGCTACACAAAAAAGAACAAGAACAATCCGGCAACGCTGGGAGAACGGTGAGAAAAACATGTCGGCACTTTACAATGTAAATTCCCATAACGAACTTTTGATTTGAAAGTTTTTAATGTTGTACGTGTTGAAGATGGTTAAATATTGGTTTCCCGGCATCAGTAAAGTGTATAAATACTAGATATATTTATTAAGAAAAAAGTTCAGGTTAGTGTATTTATAGTAGTTTTGATTGACAAGTTAAAGTAAACAAATACCGTATGTTACCTATATTCAACATTAAACAGTAGAGTGTGAAAACAAGCTCCCGTCGTCTGCTAAAATATCAGCCGAGGGTCGTATAGTAAATTCACGCCGGCTTCTGTTTAATCAACTATAGGCCCTAGGTTATGAGATCAGATTATGGGGTATTTGTTTACTTTAGCTTGTCAATCGAAACTACTGTAAATACACAAACCTTAACTTTTTTCTTTATAAATATAGTATTTATACACTTCACTGATGCCGGGAAAGCAATATTTAACCATCTTCAACACGTACAATATTAAAAACTTTCAAATCAAATTTTCCTTATGAGAATTTACATTGTAAAGAGCCGACAGGTTTTTCTCAGCATTCTCCCAGCGTTGCCGGATTTGTTTTGTTCTTTTTTGTGTAGAATCAAACAGTTTAGCCAACTCAACTAGAAAGTTGTACATAGGCCTACGTTTTAAAGTACAAACATACTGTGACTAAATACTATAGGTTAGAACCTTTTAGGTTTTTTCTTAAATCTACTTAGGGTATATATAAAGCTAGACGGTAACACTGATTCACTGACATTAATTATGAGGCAAACTTCCCCTAATCGTACCCCCCTCGACCTCATACTTGAATTAAAGCTCTCGGCGAGAAACCTTTGGGAAAATTGCCAGAATTTAACATTTTAATTTAAAATTTTGGAAGCACCTTTTGGGCGGGAAAGATTTTTTCATTTTCTCAGTTTGAGCGCGTTTTGTAAGAAAATGGCTAAGAGATAGCAAAAAATTTTAAATACAAAAGTTGTAGAAAATTTAATTTCAAACTAACGATTTTTCATTAGATTTAAGATCCAATCATCCAATTAGCCACTATTCATCCGAGAAGGGAGGCTCCGCCCTACATCTTTAAAGCTAGACGGGTTCACTGATTCACTGATATAAACTATGAGGCACTTCCCGTAATCGTACCTCCCTCGACCTCATACTTGAATTAAAGCCCTCGACGAGAAACTTTTAGGAAAATTGCCAGAAATGAAAATTTGTAATTTTGGAAGCATCTTTTGGGCAGGAAATATTTTTCAATTTTTCCACTTTGATCGTGTTTTGTAAGAAAACGGTAAGAGATAGGAAAACATGTTAAATACAAAAGCTGTAGAAAATTTAATTTCATACAACAATTTTTCATCAGATTCAAGATCCAATCATCGGTTTAGCCGCTATTCACCCGAGAAGGAGCCCCGGCACACAATCCTTTAAATTTCCCATGTTAATCGTATGGAGATAATGTTTAATGAGTTTGAGGCATCTGCCAAATAAAACAGCTGATTTATGCTCGGTCACCTATGTACAAACGAGCACCTAAAGCACAGAAAAGATATTTGAATCACTTTGTAACATCCTGTAAGGATATAACAATCTGGTTCAAATAGAGTTTGTAATTTTAAATGTATAGGCCTAATTAGTATAAGATTTATATTGTTTAGTATTTAAATATACAATATACAGTATATATCAAAATAAAGCTATGAATGTGATATTTTAATGGTATTTAGTTTAATTCAGATGGTTTGTTTAGTTTTCAATAAAATATGTTTAACTCATGTATGTTTATGGTTATGCATGGTGTCAAATAATTTGTTTGTTATTATTATTGTTGATAGCGAAAATATGTTTTGAAAAGTATTAAAAATTTCATAGTTATGATATATTTTATATAAACAATATTTTAAGCAGCATATCTCTAAGTAGGCCTATATAGATATTTTGTTTGTGTTTGTTTATAGTTTTTCAATCTAACCTTAAAAAGCTGTTGGTTTTGAAGAGTACCTATTAAAGTGATTATAAATTTGCTAAGTAATGTTGCTATGGTAATACATGAAAACAAACATAAGCTTTTTACACGAACAGCTGTTTTTGTGAGCTATGGTTTTGAGTTCATACAATAAGTGCTGTTCAGTTTCTTCCAAATTTGAAACTTTTTCGGGAAACTTTTCAAACTTTTCTTTACGTATAAACCTTCTATGAACTACTACAAACATTTTAAGACCAAAAATAGCCAAATCGGTCCAGCCGTTCTCGAGTTTTAGCGAGACTAACGAACAGCAATTCATTTTTAAATATATAGATAAAAATATATAACAACCAGAAATTTTAATGAAAATCACTTAATTCTATACAAATATTTATGTTAACCATTACTTTATAGTACTACAATATTTAAGGGTTATTATAGATTAAAAATGAAACTTCACATTACGACTCAAAATTTCTCAAGGTTCAAAATCAGGTAATAGAATAATGTCTCATATGAAATTGTCATCAAATAAATAACATTACCGGTATATCATAAGTTGTGTTGTTTCATTTAAAATACCCAGTTTCTACATTACAAACAAAGTAGGATTAATTATATCATATTATTCAAGAAATTTAAATGTAAGGTTACCCATATTCAATTACCTATTCGGTCACAGTTGCTTTGCATAAGACTGTTGTAGGTTTATCTTTAAAAAAAACACGATTAATAATTTGTCAGACACAAATGAAATGATTTAGCGATTACTGTAATTTGAACAACAGCAACTACTGTACGTTCACGAAATCACTTTGTCTACAAAAGAAATTATACAGGTTCAAGTGTTTTGCTTTTCTACAATAAAAACTAAATGTACATTGTGTTTCAAACTACAATAATACAAATGTGATTCTGTATTCGTTTCTTTCAAATTGAATATAATTCAAAACACAAAGCAAGTTAACAATTTTAACAACTCCTTTAATTGAGAAATGAAATATTAAATATATATATAGGCCTATACAATTTATTCACAAAACAAGTTAATTCAAAATCAAATGTTCGTTATAGTCTTTTTTATAACACTCTTAATCTCGGGGGGTTAGTGCCGACTTTTCCCAATATTATTATTGAAACAAACTTAATTATTAAAAATAGTTATTAAAGATAAATATGACAATTGAAAAAGGGGAAATGAAAATAGTACAATGGGTAAAGTGTAAGTGTATGTAGGTGTATAAAAGGGGAGTTATAGCGAAGTTAAATTTATATTAATGGTCCAAACAAATTCTTCTGATAGAGATATTTTATAAAGTCTTCCAAAGTTTACAATGTTCAAGTTCACTAAATGGATGGTTTGAAATATATAGAGTTAATTATGTAAGTAATTATAGGCCTATGGATAGATCTCACCCAGTTTATAACTTCTTCTTCTTATTATTTTATTTTAAATGATTACTAATGATTACTGCACTTCACTTTAGATAAGGCAAGTTATTTATATAACGTTGACAAAGTTTTAACACTGAAAATCTTCAATTTAAATCGTCTATTGGAGAGCTTTGGTCATACGTCTTCCTTCTTGGGCGTCTCTTCAACAATTAAATTGCCTGGAATCCAAACTGGCTTGCTTTGGGCCTTCAGGAAATGGGTACATAAGGCCTGGTGAATTTCGTATCTTCTGGGGTTTTGATTGTTGTACAAGAAAGTGTATTTTAAAATATTGTGTATTTATTTGGTGTCGTTTTAACTAAATTTTGGAATAATTTCGTTTTACAACTAATATTGAATAATAAAATTAAAGAGAAATTGATTAAATAAGAAAATACATGAAAATACCAAGATTTCCGCGGTGCAAGCGGTCACGTGACTGTGGGCGTGGCTTAATAAACATGTCCTACACATATCTAGCTTTAGCCGGTGTTTCGTTGACTTTCGGAGAATTGTTATGGCTTAACGGTATTTCCTATGAAATTTTACCAAAGACATTTTTTATGTAGAATCTTTAGTTCTATCTGATGGTGTTGTTCATTTTTTGATTTAAAATTTGGTTCTCTGAGGATCGATGATTGTATTTCTGATATGGCCTAGATTTTAGTATGCCGGCCTAGTTTCAAGTAGATTTAATAAGTAAATTTCGGTCGATTGCTTGTTGATTGAGTTAATCTTATAATTTGGATGGATTGGTTGGTTAATTTAGATGAATTTTGATATAGGAAAGATAGGGATACGAGGTCTAGAAATATTATTAATTATGTAAAATGTTATCGAAAGTCGGGTGTTTAGAATCTTGTTAATTTGTTGCTTGCGATTCCGTCCGCTGGATGTCGTCGTTCGGATCGTTTATGAATGGTTTTTACTATCAGTTTTCTGTCTCTCTCGCACTCATGCGTGTTTAGTTAAAATACAGTAATGTATGATTCTTTTGACGGATTAATAATTTTATGGTATATTTTGAATTGTTACAAAACTAAAAATAAACATTTCTCTGTTAACCCGTCATTAGTCGCATGGATTTTATAACCCCATTCGTCGCACATGGTCTTTTTGACATGGTTTTAGATAACATGGTTTTAAAAATAAAATAATAAAAGAAATATGTTTGACTTAGTGTTTTTTGGTTTATATTTAACTTATTTGCATTTTTTATAAAATAATACACATAATTCCACAGTTGTTATAAACATCAAAATTAAAATATAATTTCAAAAATATAGACTTTTTACTTATGAATACTCAACACCAAAAATTAAAACTTTTAAAACACAATATTTGTAAGTTTAACGTGTTGAAATTATTCACAGGTATTTAGAATAAAAGAATTATAAAACAAAAACAAGTATAGTATAAAAATTGGTAAACAATCAAAGGAATAAAAAACTAAGACATGTTTAAATTACCTTGGTAATTAACGATTTTAAGCTTACTGCCATATTGTAGTGGTAAAATGCATACTTCTTATAAAAAAAAATATATAATTATTACTTTTACTAACTTATACACAATAACACACACCTTTCGTTCTTTTGTCAGGCTAGTCACTATCACTCTCTTCATTTCCGCGGCGAGCACATTCGTCACATGAAGGCTTAGTGTGTTCTCTACAGATGAATTTATGGTATGTCACACACCGCGTCATTGTTCGACGGCTTTTTTCTACCCATATGGATCGCAACGTCCAGGACCTGCTGCCTTCCAGGACTCTTACTAAAAAACTAAAGCGTCTTTGATTCATTACGCACCTAAACATGTCAACTCTAGTACCGTCTTAGCTCCACAAATCACTTATGTTTTGATGAGAAGATTTCATGATGCAAGAAAAAATAAGCAAACCCAATAGGGCCTTTAGTTCGACAACAAACTGTTGTAGGTAAGACATCCCGTTCCCTACCATATTGATCTTTGACCTTGTCTATCCACTTGTTAGTGTATTGCACGATCTTTTCAATTTCTGGGTCAGGTAGAAAAAGTGATAAAGCTTCCAACGGGGACCTAACATTACGGGCTTCTCATTTTGGCCCTGGGAGCCGCAAGACAATATTATGGGCCCGAGCACGACCCCGTCTAGTAGGGTTGATATCTTTCAGATCTTTGTACCATTCAGTAACTCAATCATTACCTAAATATCGTTTACCATCATCCGTGTACTCTTTTTTTTCTGATGGACGTGCCTTTCCACTACCTCGACCACCTGCTCCACCACGATGTCTGCCTTCCCGACTTCCTCCACTTGCTGATGTTCTTAAAATATGATGGACTGCCACTCCCTCTCGTACCTCCGTTGCTGCTATCTCAGGTTCTAGTGATGTTGCCTCTTCTTCTCCTTCAAATGTTACACTGTTTTCGATTTCAGTAGCAGCATCTGCCAAATATTCACTATCTGATTTACCAGATTCTGTGTCACTGTTATGGTTACTTCCACTTACGCATTCAATTTCATCCTCTTCATCCCTTATAAGAATGTCATCTTCATCTGTATGAAACAATTGTCTACGATCCGCTATCACTTCCTCTAGAAGAGATTCATTTCTTTCTCTTTCTTCCCTCTCAGTACTATATAAGAGTCTTCTAATTCGTTCTTCTTCGTCATTCATTTCTGGACTACATTAACTAACACTCACAACAAATTAACAAATTAAAGATGACAAAAACACTAATTATAGAACAAAAAACTATTGTACACAAGATAGTAACTTTTCTCTTGATACCAAAACTTAAATTATTCAAATAAACTCAACCCAAAGATTAAAATTTTAATTATAAATCATAAAATTAAAAACAAAAACAAATAAAACGCAAGTGAAATGAAAATAACTGTAGAAAAAAAGTCAAACAATCGTCTTAGATCAGTCCCTATTTGTCGCATACGATCGTTGCAACATTATAAACAAATAACACAGACAGTCGCATATGGTCAAAACGACATTAGAGACTAGAACACGGACGGTCGCGCACTGTCAAAATGACAAGGGCTTTAGCAATCTGTTCACCACAATGCTTCAAGCTTGACTGAAATGCAATCACCTCACCTGATCTGTACTATAAACCTTCCCTAACAAAGTCCAGAAAGGAGACTGCCATTTCTTCAGAATTCAACTTTTAACAAACAAAAATGGTGCGAAACTGGCAAAAAGACATGCATGCGACCAACGGCGGGTTAAACTGAGTTTAGAAAAAAACTACATCGACATAACAAAGAAAAAACATAAAACGACATCAAACTAAAATTATAGATGGACACTAAACTGTTTAGTTATGGAATGTCACACTTGCTTATGAAATATGGGTTATAATCCAATACAATTCTAATAACCAATAAGTGGTTCTGCTGTAAATTTGTAAAAAACCCTATTTACTCTTACTACCATCTTTGGGTTATACAAAACTGTTACTACTTGGTTGAGGTTGGTTATAAACTGTTACAAATATACAAGAATTTATTGCTCTTTAATAGGATTAGATATAAATAGTTAATATCTCTTTATAATAAACATTGTAGACCTAAATAATTTTCTTTTACTACAAGGTGCGGAAAATAAACTTGGACTTTCAGTATATTTGTTTTGTTTTTTGTGATTTTTAAGAAATTTTTCTACTAAATTTTAAAAATTCTTCTTCTGAATTATAAATTAAAGATAAAAATGGTAGTGACTGGATATTTATTTTTAATTACTGTAGTGTAAATAGTTACTATTTTTTACCAATTATGTTTTTTGTAAAAAAAAGGTGCATAAACTTTGTGTTTTTAATGTATGTTTTGGTGAATTTTTATGATTTTTTCTAATAATTTATAAAATATATTATTCTTCAATAATAATTATGCTTTAATATGATGATGAATGACTCAAATACCTAGTGTTATGGCGCTACAAACTCAGTTTTTACAAAATTTTAGTTTTAAAATCAGCTGTTTGAGATTTTTTTTAATTCATGTAAATAGAAGTTGACCAGTTTCAATCTGACAATCAGCATCAGTATGTACAGTCTTTTTTAGGCAAGTTAAACATTTTATAAGTATAGTATGAATAGTTTATAAGTTACGAAAGCACACTACAAAAATGCAAAAAACAGATTTTGGCACTTTTATACGAATCTTGCATATTGGGCCTGTCACTAAAAGGGTTAATTTAAATAATAAATATGTGTTTCCTATTATATTGAATTTTATGATTTTTTAATCTGGATGAAGGTTTTAGAATATTTATGTATATTGTATGTTAAATGTTGCTTCAATCAAATACTCTGTATTATTTTGTAATTTAATTTTGTGATACTTGTTGTTTTGTTGTATTTTTGTACTATGGTATCACACATTTTGTATTTGTCCACGGCTGTGCAATAAATGAAATGAAATTCCTTAGGCATTGTAGTCAACATAAATTTAAATAAATAAACACTCTCTAATTTATTTTGTTAACAATAATTTGTTTTAAATTGTTTGTTATAGGACATAACACAACTAACTCCACTGTCACCAGAAGTTATCAGCAGACAAGCAACAATTAATATAGGTTTGTATATTGGATATAAAATACTTGTCAAGTTGATGGTGATGATTTTAGTAATTTTTATGATGTAAAAATCATAATGTTAGACAATCACAAACAAAATATTGTTCAATCAAAATCAAATATAAAATACAATAAAATTATTTCATGATTAAAATATAAATGTTATTAATATCATCTTTCATTGAACAACTTTCAATTTCAAGATTATAATATCTTAATTTTTCATTACCTTCAGTGGTCCTGTTTTCATCAATTCTAGACTGACTGCAGTTCCAGCCTCACAGGGCTATTTTCAAAGTTATACACATCACTACATTGTTTATAATAATCAAATAACACTAAACACATTTTTAACTTAAATTATTACACGTTCGTGGTCGTCAAATTATTAAAACTTAATCATTTTACATGCTGTTGCTCGTGTGGTCTCTACTCGTTATAAACCTAATATCACTAGCTTACATCTTCTACAATGTAAACCAACTTCTTGGCCGTTTTGTTGGAACCCCTTACCCATAAATCACCAATCAAAGTCAAGAATAAGTTTAAAGTTAAATCATAAAATACAAAAGCTTAATTGCGTAGACTTTCAATGCTGAGCGCGGTTAAACATGATCTCCCCTGTGACTGAGCGTGGTTAAATCAGCTAAACGTGTTCTTCCCTGTGACTGAGCGTGGTTAAACCAGCAAAAAATGTTCTTTCCTGTGAAATTTACGATCGTTTAAATTGGGCGCCATCATGCTAGTTTTTCGTAAGAAGACCCTAATATTCCGTAGCACTGAAAGTGTTAAATAGCTAAATTCTACTTTTGGCCACTGCTAACTAGAGTCCTATGACAACTTTAACGCCCAAACCACTTTAGCATTGCAAGATCTCGTATGACGCAAAATTAATTTCATTTAATTTTTATTTTATAATGTTCATTCAAAGCAGTAAAGGTGCTTAACAATATTGTGAGATGCTGATCCCAAATTAATAGTGGCAATCAAACAAACATATCAGCCGAGTATGAAAATTTAATAATTTTAATTAATTTTGACCAAAATAAATACAATAATAAAATTGTTACATAAATTATTAAATCTGCTAGGATAAATACGATCAGTTTGAGTACAATTTTCTGCCAATCCTAGCTTAACTCTTTTATATGAGTTTGTCATCGCGTTTCGGAGTTCCTCCATTCTCGAGACCTACTTCAGTACTGGATTCATCCGTTTGGTATTCGTCTTTATATACGGTCTAGCCATTCCCCTCCAACCGGTACTGCCTCCAGCTACACGTTTCGATGGCTACATAAACCTACGTGTTTATTTTATTAACACTTAACATTTTCATTCTGATTGATTGTATATTTGTTCATTAATAATATTTTCTCCATTCATCTTTAGTTTAAAAATTTCCATATTTTCCATTATATTTAAGTTTCTTCCTTTGTCGCACTTGGTGTAAAAGCTTCATTGAGTCTTTCATTTCATATGGCAAATGACCCTCATTTAGTAGCGTAATTTGAATGTCTTTTTTCGTATTTATATGATCTAATATATTTTCCAAATCTTGTTTTTAATTTTCGTCCCGTTTGGCCTATATGTGTTGCGTTACACTTACACTTTATTCCGTATACTCCATTCCTATCGTATGCTTCCCTTTCTTATATAGACCTACTTAATCGGTTCTTTATAGTGTTGTTCGTATTAACCGCCGCTTTCACATTGTATTTTCCCAAAAATTGCTTCATTTTGTATGTGACCCTTCCAGTGAATGTAAATCCCGCCCAGATATCTCGGATAAAAACAAGAATGTATCCAGGACTGAAGGTAGGTCTCGAGAATGGAGGAACTCCGAAATGTGTCGATGAACTCATATAAAAGGGTTAAGCTAGGATTGGCAGAAAATTGTACTCAAACTGACAATAATAAAACATGTAACTAAATAAATGTAAAAATAAAAAATAGAATGGTTACAACAAACTGCGTCCACTGTATTTGTACTATCTTCTCCTTAAATAAGAATTGTGGAGAGGTACATGTTAAATGTGGCTTATTTATGTCATACTTAAATGTTTTCTGATTCTACAGACTTTCATAACAATGAACATCACCTTCCCCCAATTAGTTCATTAAATCAAGCATTCTCTGTATATATTTTACGATAAAGCAACAATTTAAATATCATTCCTTTACAATTTCCAATGGAATGACACTTCATGATTAGTGGTATCTTTTATATATTTAGGTAGGAGAAATAATGTTTTACTTCTTGTAGTTTTTTTCACAGTTACATAGAGCATTGTTAAAAACTCTTATCTAGACATAATGAGCCAAAATGTAAGAGTTCGTAAATGTTTTGAGGAATTTATTTGTTTATTTTTTGCGGTTAGACATGGAATTGGAAAATCCTTCTATAGTAAGCACCTACCACCCAAGGAGAACCTACCTACTAAATTTTGTGTGTGTACATTACATCGAGGTTTTCTGAAGATTTTGTGATTATTTGGTTCCTTTATAAAATATATATCTGTCAAATTTTCATCACAGTAACATACTGTCCGTAAAAGTGATGGTTAACTGTTACCATACAAACTATGTATAAAACACTTAAATTTGAGTTTGCTTTTTTAATCTGTATTTTCAGATATCGTAGTTTTTACATTGGTTTATACTGTTTCAGGTACAATTGGACATGTAGCTCATGGTAAATCAACAGTAGTGAAAGCTGTATCTGGTGTTCAGACTGTACGATTCAAGAATGAACTTGAACGGAACATCACAATCAAACTAGGTTAGTTTATTATTACAGAATTTAAAAAGATCTGCTATGTTTAGTCTACCATTTTATCTCCTTAGTTTTATAGATTTTTCTTGAATAATAATATCTGTAACATTTGCATAGAAAAACTAATTAAATTTGATGTCTTCTATTAAAACTTTGTAGGTCTCAGTTGTGTGTGTAATGATAACCCTTTAAAAAATGTGAAGTAATATTTTTGAATATGATATCCTTATCAGAAGTATACAGTATGTTGTTGATTATACAGGGTGGGGCAATACTTCCGTTACCATTTTAGGAGGCCATAAATAAAAAACTAAGCGTAATATGAAAAATGTATTTATACGAACCATAAGGGTTTACATTAAGTGGTTTTAAACAAAACTTCATAAGATGACGACCCCCCATTGTCAATGCAATTCTGACGTCTTAATATGTAGTTGTCCATCACTTGTTGTCCATCACTAGTTGATCCGAATTAGCTGGATTTCCAGGCAAATGACCGTCTTCAAAGCAGTCAAATCTCATGGTTTATGTTTGTTCCTCTACAATCACCATTTTGTATGGATTAAAACAAAGATGTTCTGAAAAATACGGCGTACTGAGCGATGACATATTCAGTGCAGCAGCATGTTTGTGGGCCGACCTCAGTGGTGATTGGATGACAGAATGTCTCATTCGCACAACATTTCCAGGAGTATTAGCTCTGCCTGGTCGACCAAACTACGTGGTTGCGGAACTCGTGGCTCTAAAATTTTGAATCCAATTCAAGATTGTTGGTTCCGAGGGAACGGGAGCAAAAGGGACTAAATCAAAGTTTCACGTTGCGTGTTGGCCACTGAATTTCCGCTAGGAAGGAACGTTTCAATAATGAAGGACGCCTGTTGTTCATCTGGCCAAGCCATGATGTCCACTGACAAACCTTAGGTTCTGCGGAGTCAAATGATCCCTTTCCCCACTCTCTAGGACCACCTCTTTGTAACACTATCCCTTGCCGAAATGGTAAAGGAAGTATTGCCCCACCTGTATTTCGAAACTTCAGTGGGCGATCGAAACACTGTATTTCTAAATAATTTGTAGAAATGTTTAGACAATTATTTTGACATCATAAGGAGTCTTGTTCAGAAAGTCATAATTTTATTTCTTCTACCCAAAAGTGTTTTTACACAAATATTTATAAATCGTAACTCATTTTTGAGATACTCACTTCATATTTTTGGTATCCTCAGGGTTACATTAAATAATGTAAAACAATGGAGAGAAATTTTGATTAAAATTTTTAAATTAAGAAAAAACTACCATTTTGCATTTTTTTTTATATAGTAGAAAATTTAGTCAACAATGATTTAATCAAAACAAGTTTATAAATTATTATTAAAGTTATGAATCTTCATTGAATTATATTTTCTTACAAGACTCCTTGAAACAAATTATGGATTCGTTTGCTCAGTACTGGAAAATAGTGCCAAGAATTCATAGTTATGGAAACTGGTTATGAATTTAGCTTGTGCTGTTGGTATATCCTTATTGGTATTTAGTAGTTAATACTTTTTACATTTAATAAAAAAACCGCTTTATTATGTTACATGTGTTTCACTTTTAGTCATAACAGTGTAACTATTTAGTTTATAATATCATGATTTGATTTTACTATAAACTAAAACACAAAAACTTTTAATGTAGTATATTTAGAAAATATTCTTATTATATGTTTTTGAGGACATATTTGTAATCTTGATATATCTTTTACCATTTCCGCAGTGTGAGCAAGTAAATGCTCAACAAGGTAATTCTCTTCCTTTGACTTTTTAATAGAGTCTCAACCATTTGCACTCTGGTATGATTTTTAATATAAGTCCTCTGGACTCGGATGTTTAGTAGTGCTGGCCACAACCATTTCTTCGTCAAGTATGAACGGTTGGTGCTAGTTACGTTCCTCTCAGATCAGATGGCCAGCGGTACTAGACAAGTTAAAATCCCTCGAATGCCCGGATGGCCAGTAGGAGTGGACAAACAAATGATCTGCCTTAATTTATTTTTAGTAGTTTTATTTTGTCTGGATTGTGCTGAAACCTAGCACCCAAATCCTAAACTAATTAATTTCCGCTTTTTCTCTGGTCTGCATTGTATCAAAACGTAGCAGTATTCGTTACATTATAACCTTACCAGCAGTTTAGTTTTACGTTGCGGTGGTCTAGGCTAGTGTTTTTAAAGTTTAAACAATTTAATAGAACAAAAGTGAATTAGTTTATTATTGCTTTTAAGTGTTTTTTGTTAACAAGTACTTGATTTTGTTTTATTTTAAATTACCAAAAAAATGTTGTTAAATAAGATGTATACAATGGTTTATTTTATTTATTAAAATATATTATAATTATAAATTTACATCTAAACCAAAAACACCAATAATATATCTACTTTTTTGTATGGCAAAATAAAAGAGCTACTAAAAGCCCTTGATTTTGTTAAACAAAAAAATAAATACCCACTAACAACATTTCAGATTGTAGTGGAAAATAATTCAGAGCTGTTCAAGATGGCCGAGAGCTGACAACAGTAATGTAAGCGGCCAGTCAAACTGGTCATTCGGGCTTTGAGGATGTCTAATTCGGTAAATATTCAGAGCTCACTGAGAATAGCGTATAGCCATCCGAGTGCAAAGGGTTAACTCCTCAGGTATATTTTGTCATAGTTAAATGTTGTGGTTTTGAGACCTTTTATATTGGTTGAGGAAAATTACATTGAAATCTATAGCTTGAACAAGCATACAAATGACTACTGAGTTTATTTTATACTATGTTAAGATAATATGGGTTATAAACATATAATCTGTATGAAACTTGATTTCATGATCAACGCTATCCAAAAACTTAATAAAACACACTTAATAAATCCAGAAAGGTATATTACGAAATTTAATATATTTTATACAATTTGTGCTTAACAAACATTAAAGTATTGATTATGATTTGTCAACAGCAGCAATGAAAACATTTTTGTTGCAATGGAAAGTTTCTGTATAATCCTGTATATAGTTGAATTGTGTTCTGGCTTTATAGAAAACAGCTCAAACAATGCATAAAGTTCCTTATTTATGTTTAGTAACATAAAATTAGTAAAGACTAGCTGACCCGTGTGAAGCATTCACATTCTAACTTACTTAAATCCCTCTTAATTAAAGTACACACCGTATATTTAGTATCGTATAGTGCGTCATGGGCATAGGTGAGGGTTGAAGTAAAGAATAGGTGTGTTTAAATTGTATATTATTTATTTTTTTAAACTTAAGTTTAAGATATTTACATAGTGTTTACAGAAACAACAACAAATAGGTGTATCCACAATGATGTTTATAACCACGCTTATAATTAATTAAAAATAGCAATGTAGTGGCGTAACGGCAGCTCTCCAGCTGGGTATTGTTATCATCAGTGTTGCCAACGCCAGGAAAATATCCCTACAACTTACTTGATCTTACATCACTGTTACTTTCGGATTCTTTATTTCTTTTTTTTTTCTTATAATTGTATTTTGTATATTTTTCCGGGGTAGCGGTTAAGGAAAGCTTTAAAATGATGACTCATTCATCTAATTTGGTGATATATTAAGGAAGTTATGGCGTACCGACAAAAAAATGACCTTGAGAAATAATATATGTGATTTCTTGCTTTCAGTGCAACAGTACATTTTTTCAGAACTGATACCAATCGTTTACTTTTTCGTGCAGTATGAATCTATACCAAAATTCTAGGTTTTACCATAACTCGCTTTGCTTGTTTCTTAGATAATTACAAAAAATATTTGATAAAGTTTTCCTTACTTCCTCTTTGTTGCTTCACCAGATAGCAACAACAATGTTCAATTTCTTCTTAGTAATGTTTATTGAGTTAAAAAATCCAATAATGTGTACAGATTCTGTTTTGCTAATTTTGGTTTGTGATGTGCTAAATTTACATATTATGTCTTATCAGATCCAATTCATTATCTTGAGGATATTAATTTTAAGTTACCGTTTCTAGATCTGATTAGAGTTTCTCTAGGTTTAGGTTTATCACTTTATCTATACTCTATAAACTTTCTGTATTATTTGTATAAAATAATATCATGTGCCTAAATTATAAACATTTTGTATCAAGAGTATCAACAGAATTCATGTTTATCCAATAATTTAAAAAACTGTTACTTATATTATTTGCAGTAGTAAACTAAATCTACTAAAGTAAAGCCTTAATCTTTTTCAAGAATGTTATGTGATTTATAATAACATGGTAATATATATTTCGTCCTCAATCACTCTTATATATATACTAGGGGAGACCCCTGCGTGCTACGCACGCCAACCCCCAATGGAACCTTCCAAAAACATATGTTATGTTTTATTTATAATAAAGGTGTAGGATTAATAATAACCTCAAAACTAAGATGGTAAATAATGTTAAATGTTCAAATCAAATTATTTTTTATATTTTATAACAGCAGTTATAATAATGGTTAAAAGAACCAGCAAGACTCAGGTCTACACTTTAAAACCCTAACCTAAAAGCTAGAAATACAAAAATAATTCCTTCAAATTTTGAAATCAGCTGTTAATGGAAATATTGGAGCAACCAGCTATATTACGGTATCTGTTATTTTATTCAGTTGGTTGCTATGGTAATAAATGTAATACATGTGTTGGTTTATCATTCTAGGCCCAACCTAAGATTTTTTTCCGACTAATTTACAAATATTGAAGTACAAAAAGTTTTTTATCGAAATTAATTATAGCCTATGTTACTCAGGATTAGTGTAGCTTTTTATTAGTAAAACTATTTTTTCAATTGGTTCTGTAGTACCCCCTACATACAAACAAACAAAAAATCAAACTTTATCTCTTTATAATATTAGTATAGATCAAATGTTTTAATCTAAACTACAGAACAGCTGTTTTATGTTTTTAATTTATTTATTTAACACCAAATGTTTTAATGTAAACAAAGCAGATGTTTTTAAATTCTCATGTATTTCTTATGGGGAATTTTCGTTTTTCGGGAACCCCAAAAACCCCTTAGTTTTTAATTTTAGAAAAAACTTATATTTTTCCCTCGTTCCTTGAATCAATACCTTTAATTTGATACCTCTCCCATCATCCTCCGATTTACCAAATTCCTACAATTTTGAATCTAAAATTTCGCTTACAGAATTATATATAAGGATTATTATCTTCTCTTACTATATCTCTTGATGAACAAATATTTAAATAGTACTAGAGCCTTGGTTATCTAAATCGTACACAATACAAAATATATTGTTTTTAATAATATTCTTCAGATACTATTAGAGTTCAAAAGTTTCACATTGGAAGGTACGACACCAATAAACATATATTGTTTTTACTGCAACTTGGTTAGCAACAAGGCAAGAAACTGATAAGCATGTATCTAGCTGAAGAGTTAGCACACATGACTCCGAAGCTTAAGGTCGCCAGTTCGAATCCTGATGATGACCATGGATGCTATATGTATTTTTTTAGACAATGATGGCTTGTTGGTGCTTATGCTTTAAAACAAACAAAAAATGGATAATCTACCCAATAATTAATTATGATACGATATAATAAACATAAACAGTCCGTACTAAATATTTCACTGTGTTTGTAAATGATCGTGTCGAAATCTATTGTTTAAGTGCAAATGTTTCTCATCATATATAGAAAACAACAAATACAAATATAAGTATACATTTGTATCTGCCGCCAGCAAAAGTTTGAAGGTCTGGACTATGCTTTATGTTAATGTTTCGGCAGCCTTGTAGCCAAGAGGTTAGCGGAACAGACTCCAAAGCTCCAGTTCTCAGGTTATAATCTGCATGAATACCATCATTGATGTTAAAAAAGTGAACAGGCAATGATAGCTCATCAGCGCTTTTTGCCTTAAAACCCCTGTGTACTTGTTTCTTTTTAAATTGTTATGCTAGCCAGGTTGGATGGCTAAAATATAGAAGTTTAATGGTTTCTTTGAGTTTTCCAACTTCTATAGAAAATCAAATAACATACTACAGTATTACATTCCTTAAAACAGCTGCTTTACTACTGACAAGTGTCATCAAAATGTTTCTCTAGCTTCAAGATTAGCAATTTATTGGATTGTTTCTGAAAAACTTCAATATACAAAAGGTGAACAAGATGGGTACTAAAGTTACAAAACAAAGTGTTTGACATTTTTTTAAATTTTTGGAGCCCTAAGCAAGGATGGCGATGAGTTCTTGAGTCACATTCTCTGACTCATTGTATTGTTTTCTATACTCCAGAGACTGAAAGACAATATAGTGACTGGAATCATTCTAATTCTCCAACAAAATTTTGGGAATTCAAACAACAACTATCAACACGAGAAATCATAGCCAAAGTTTTCTGGGACTTTTTATAAACTTTCTGCCAAGAGGAATGACAATAAATGCTGAGAGGTATTGTGAAAAGCTGGTGCAAGTGTTTAGATATTAATTGTGACTATGTAGATAAATAAAGGGCTTTTCATATTTTCATTTCTTATAAAAGCTATGTTCATAAATAAAATTTTTCTTGATCCAGTAGAAAATGGTTAAAATTATGCTTGTACTAATGTTCCTCTTATGTGTACTATATTTATGTCAGGTGGCAGGTTAGATCCTAGGAATTTGTTACAATAGAGTTATTGCATCTTGTTTAAAGTATTAAACTTAAAAACAATATGCAATTAATTAGAACTCTAATTCATTTATTTTATTTAGCGTATGCCATTTACTTGTACCATTTTTATACCATTTATTTGTATAAAAAATATGGGTTTCACTGAGAAATTTCTGATAATTTGTTTCTAAGAAACATAAACAACTATATGGATCAATTTTATTTTTAGTTCATTCAGAATTGTGATTTTTGTAACTGATTACTTCAAGTGCTTTAAATAAATGAAACTGCTTAAGAGTACAGTTATGTTTTGGTAATATGTGAAATTAAAAGTGAAAATTGCACATAACCCATTAAATTTCAAACTCTATTGCAACTTAATACTATTAGATAGATACTGCACTAACAATATATTTTGGTAAGTAAAGTCTTTAAAATTTAACTATTCACAATTTAAAAGAACTCTTAAAAGTCTTAATACTGCACTAACAATATATTTTGGTAAGCAAAAGTCTTTAAAATTTAATTATTCACAATTTAAAAGAACTCTTAAAAGTCTGAATAGGAACAAGCGACGCTACCTTGAATCCAAGGACATTTTAATCTTTATGACTTTTGAATTAATCCAATATTATTTGTAAGCCTTTTATTTCCAATATTATTTGATTATATTTTAATCAAACCTTTTCAATCTTTGTATAAATATTTAATGTGCGAAACCGTAAATTTGTCTATGCCAGCTCGAGTGCTCCTTTCCCGAGATAAATGAAAATCGTCCAAGAAAATGGAAGATACATAAACTAAGAACTGTTAATCAAGGAATTTAACCTTTTGCACTCCATGGGCGAACTCAGTCTGACATCGCCAATTTGCCGTTGCACTCCACTGTCGGACTCATTCTGACACACGTTTTAATATGATTTCTATGTTCTAAACAAGGGTAGAATCTGTGGTTTTCGGTCTAATGAGACTTCAATGTTGTTAAACATTATATATAATAACATTATTTTTTTTAATATCTGTGCAGCGCGAAAAAACTCAAAATTTGCGACTTCTGCATTGATATAGTATGATGTCACATAGTAGACCTTTCACATGTTATTCTAAAGTCTCACAAATACAAACTATACAGACTAACTTAGTACCGAGCTAAGTAATTATAAACATCTCACGAATACAAACCATACAGACTCACTTAACCCTAGAACCGGCAGATCGCACGAAACGTGCGATCATGACAACACATTTGTAACGCGTGATTGTATTGAATATTTGACCCACTAAAAATCTTCCAATCTCAAAAAGACAAACACCATTGGAAAGGTAATGTTTCAAACTTTATTTTTTGTATTTACAATTTCTTTCTAAAACGTATATTTACATACGTAATCATCGTTGCAGTTTATTAGTTTTCTACAAATCAATCGGCGCCCGAAAATTCATACAAAACATAACGAAATAACTCAACTTTCGTCAATCTCTAAAACCCGCCCAGTAGGTTGTCTTAGTTAAACCTATGTACCAATGGATTCATCACAATTTCCCCTATCCAAAACTTTCATCCAATCAAAAATCAGACCAATAGTATTGAAGTTAGAAGGGGTTTTGTAGACCCTTGCAATTTTGCAGTTTTCCAACCAATAAACAGCGTTATTTATTTCACGTGAGATCTGTATGACCTCAATTGTTTTTTATAGATATTTTGGTATTTTTGTAAAGATAATTCTTCAAGCTAACTTCCCCTGTAAACCAAATTTGCTATATTTGAACAGTTTATTGTGTAGGACCGTGGGAAAGTGACTGATAATACGGTCTCACCTAACGTTCAAATCTGTAGCGTAACGGACTTTTTCAACATAGGGAGACATACGAGAATGCGCGCGCATCTTGTACAGACGAGAGTTTTCTATATTTTTCTAACTTTTGTTATTCAAATACTTCTAAGTCAAACACTTTTATGAAAAGATAATTTACAAGTATACAGTTCAGTTCTTTGATTTATTCTCTACACTTTGTTATAATAATATTTTATTTTTGGGCACAGCATATATTAGTAAATTACGTTTCTAACTTGGCATACTTTTGATAGCAGACTTGTAGTAAGAACATAAAATCTCGTGTTTTCAAAATAAGAAATTTGAAAATGTTAAATGTTTTTATACAGTTCTATTTAGAACTAAATTACGAAACTTTTTTACATTTATGGAAAAAATTACAAAAAATTTTTACTACTTTTTATGTAGACTTAAAGTTGAACTTTTATTTTTCGTAACTGAACATTTTTTGTTTCTTGAGCTAATAACTTTCTAAATTTTACATCTATAATTTTTTTACTGGCATATACAAATTCTTTGAATCTTTCTCTACAAAAAAGCTACAGAACACTTTTGGATTGGGGTTCATTTACTATTTTTGGCGAATTTTTGAATAAATGCTTGCACACGCCAAAAAATCCATTTTCGTTAACATTGCCGGTTCTAGGGTTAAGAGTCCTTGGAGGCTAACGGCCATCTTGGATTTGCTCGCCATAAGAGCAATGTTAATTTCAAACAGCCGCTGAAGAGTTACTTGCCATCCCAAAATAATTTGTCACTTACCAAAGTGATTGTAATTTAAATATCTAGGGCGCTATGAGATAAGAAATTTTGTTTGTAGTTTTTTATTTGCTTTATGAGTAAAAAATTAACACTAAAAACTAATATTTTTTACAAAAAAATGGTTTGTTTTTTGAGACTTTAATTTTCACAGGTCCCTTAGTAAATTAGTTCTTAAAACTCTGTTAAATTTTCAATGCTTTAGGAGGAAAGATTAAACGGTAATTTACGTTTAAATGAAGTAATGTTACGTCGGTCGTTATGCGCCGAACGGCATGTTTATCAGGCATTTGTAGTTCTCTAGTTGACCGAGAGAAGAGAAGCGCTAGAGTCGTTAGCGGTGGCACGGTTAGGCTCCAAGGACTCTTAATTAGAACCGAGCAAACTTGTTGTAACCGCTCCTAGATGGTGCTGATAAACTATCTTTTCCTTTAAACGTAATATTTAGACTGATGGTAAAGTAACTGAAGTATTGTTAATTTGTCAGTTTTCTTTAATGAAGCCATAGTCTAGTGGATAACGTAGCGTCTTCGTGATCAGAAGATGCTGAGTTCGAATCTAGGCTAGGGAGACCAGATATCTAATCATATCTGTGGTTTGAGGGTAGGAGGGCGGAAGTAAAGCAAATGGTGGTTGGCTCGCTTCCAAGCTGACGGGATATGACTAAATATCTGGTCTCCGGCTGGGGCTGTTTTGCATATTTTTACTTAAATACTTATATATATATATATATATATATATATACTAAAAAAAAACCAGGAAAAAATACTAAACAATTGATTTCTTTTGCTTTTTAGAACAAGTAAATAATCATTTTGGTAATAGCTTAAAAACCCGCTCCACTTTCAAGTAGTATTTTATTTTTATTGTACTATTTACTGGAATAGTATCATTTTATTACTACTTTTAAATTCATAAAACAAAACATTCAAAATAGGTCTACTCAGTAAAAAAATGTTGTTAAACCTCAAGACTATTTTTTTAATTATTTATCATAGTCACATTTAGTGTAATAAAGTATTTTAAAATCTCTAAACTCTATTATTCTTATTTTAAATTTCATTACAAAACAAAATAATCGATTGATTTTTCTGACCGATTGTATTCAAAATAGGCCTACTCAATGAAACATTTTTTATTTAATATTCCAACAATTTTTCCCTTATTCTCTGGTTTATTCCGAACAAAATGATATATAATAAGTTATGTTTACTGTTTATGGTATTTTGTTGGCGAATTTACAAAAATAATTCTGCAAACAGTAATATTTTAATTGGATTTGGTGGAGCCGAAAAGTGTTAAATAAATAGAGTGCAAAAGGTTAAAATTGAATTTCTTAATTAATCTATGTATTTAAACATTGAAACTTAATGCTATTAAATTATCCTTACATTTAATTCCTTTATTATAATTAATTTCCCTATCATATAGTAGCTTATATTTCCCCGAAGAGAGGCTAATTAAGTGATTGTTTTCATAAAATTATCCATTAATAAATTATAATAAAAGATGTTTCAGTCAGTAAATTTTATAATTAGCTTCACAGTGTGGGCACTCAAATTTAATTAGACTCTCATATATAGTACATTTTATAGTAGGCTATATGTAATATATATATTAAAGCACTCTCAGTTTAAAAAAAATATTTTTATTAGTAATTATCATGAATAAAACAAATTTTTTGTTAACTAATTTGTGGCAGTGAACTAATATGGAAAAATTTACTGTCCATAAATTGTAAATAAATTGTGCAAAAGATAAACTTTTAGCTTTCAATAAATTATAAGTACGTAATTAAATATCCTACAAATTTGTTTTATATGTTTGTTAAACTTGGTTATAGTGCCAACAAAGGGGCCGAACAAATAAGTCCGAGTAACCTTATAAAAAATGTATCAACAAGAAACCTCATTTTGTTTGCTTGAGAGAAAGGACAAATAACTATACAGTAAACAGGCAAATGGCCACAGTTCGATCGAAAAATACTGTAGCGTGAAGGCAGAATCATATACAGAGACTACAGTATGTTGTTGACCTATGATGCAAAGCTTCAAACAACACTGGAACTATTAGGGGTGAAGTCAACTGCCTGGTGACAACTGTCTCACCAATCTATATGATTGAATGGTTTATCACGTGAATTCCTCTCAACCTAAAACTTTCCCATCAAGGTCATGCGTTAGTTATACACAGCCGATCTTACATTTATTGTTCAGTGCCATCGAATTTTGTTAAGTAATGTTTACCACAGTATGATATATTTACATAACATACAAATTTGAGCATTTTTAAATGAAATTAAGTAAAACATATCGTAGATTTATTATGCTACAACCGAGGAGTGAAAATATTTATTGACACTAAAACAGGGGTTTGTTATAACGATTTAACCAGATGCAAAAAAGACCATATTATGTCAGTGTTAACGCATCATTCAAGGCCATTAAATTTAAGTTCCGGCTGAATTTCTTCATATATATTTTATTTACTGCACAATTGAATAAACTTTAAGAACAATAAAACTTAAACTGTAAAAGAAATCAGGTAGTATCTGGTGAACAGAAAGTTGAAGAAATAGGAACAAAATGGATGAAACAGTTCATAGCTTCAGAGGAGAGTTTCAGGATCAGAAAATGTTTAATTACTTACACCTAAACTTTTATTTTTAGAATATTGAGTAAATTATGCAACAATGGAGGTTAGATATATTACAGGTTCTTTTGTATAGCTCGTTTTAAATAAACTGCAAAATAAATAACAGTGGATAAGATTTAAATGGAATCGACTTAGCGAAAAATATTATTTGTTGGAGAAGTAGGAACAAAATTATTGAAAGAGTTTGTAACTACAGAGAAAAATTTTCACTTTAGGAAATTTAAAATAAATTTATTCATATGAAATAGAAAGTTGCTAGTTTTGCATTAGCTGCAAGTTGATTGCAAATCAAAAGAAAATATTATTTCCATGTAACATATGCAATCCTAAACAGATTAGGGTTTATTGCATCTGGTCTAAATATGTATTCTAGTAAGGTATGGGTTTATTATCAGTATTGTTTTGACATATCAATTTTGGCTTTTAGCAATAAGATCTCAAAAAAATAAGGTTTTAATTACAAGCTAATTAACAATATGACATAGCCTATCAATCAAAGCATCTAAAATTTAAAAACTATTTGATTAAGAATAAGTCATTAAAAATTAGCTGGTATAATTAGTTTTAGTTGTACTGTAGATTTTTAGATTTCACATTTTTCAATTATACTGAGTATAAAATAACAATTAGCTCAAAATATGTTATACATGATAAATATTAACTTTTTTTCTTAATTAACTGTTACTTAGATTTAAATTTAATGTGAAGATGCATACATCAACCAAATTGGCCAATTTTCCCGTTGCAGACCCGAAAACAGAGGTAGTAAAAGAGGCAGAGACGACACCAGTACAGTTGGATGATGTGAAACCCGCCAACTCCATTAACGGAAGTAGGACTGTCAGTCAAATGAGCAACACCAAAAGAAAACAGAAGCCTGGCCCAAAATCCAGTTCTTCATTGAAGCGTTTAAAAAAGAATCAAAATCCGCCAGAGGAGAAAGGAGAAGATGAATATGAAGTGGAAAAAATCCTAGCACACAAATCAACTGGAGGAAAACACCTATATCTTGTGAAATGGGAGAATTGGTCAGATAAGTACAATAGTTGGGAACCTTTAGATCACCTTTCTGGTTGTCTCACAATGTTATTTGAATTTTATGACAAATTGGCAGGAAAATACTGTGAGCTAGAATTTCAACAGTTGAAACATAAATTAACAGTGTTTAACAAAGACGAATTAGTAGAAGTAATGAAAGAATTTCATACTGGAAATTCAATTGATATCTCTAAGCCTGACATGATGTATGCTGAAAATATGTTAAAAATATTATCTCGTATCCCAGTTTTGGAAAGAGATCCTGGTCTTTTAAAGATTGTCAGACGAGAATATTTGGTAAATAAAATTTGTTTACAAAGAGAAGAACAGTTAGGGGCGCTTTTAGAATGGGAAAATGAAATGAATACCATAAGTACAGATTCTGCGCCTATAACTGTTGTCAACATAGTTGATTTAGAAAAACCACCTTCAAACTTTATTTATATAAATGACTATTTGCCCGGTACTGGAGTGAGTATTCCAGATGATCCACCGTTCGGTTGCTCTTGTGAAACCTGTACTCCATTTAGTCATATATGTTGTGGAAGATCTTCTGGTGTCATCTTTGCTTATGATAAAGAGAAAAGGGTAAAATTACCTTTTGGAAGTCCGATCTATGAATGTAACAAACGTTGTAAATGTTCTCAGGAATGTAACAACAGAGTAGTACAAAATGGAAGACATATAAAATTATGTATTTTTAGAACAAACAATGGTTGTGGTTGGGGTGTAAAAACATTAGAAGATATTCCTAAAGGTACTTTTGTCACTGAATATGTTGGAGAAGTAATCCAGTTTGAAGAAGCTGAAAAGAGAGGAAAGACTTATGATAGAGACGAAAAAACGTATTTATTCGATTTAGATTTTAATGATGCTAATCATTACCCTTTCACTGTTGATGCAGCAGTTTATGGAAATGTATCTCACTTCATAAATCATTCTTGTGATCCAAACATGAGGGTTTACGCGGTTTGGATAAATTGTTTGGATCCTAATTTGCCTAAATTATGTTTCTTTGCTAGTCGAGATATTAAAAAACATGAAGAAATATCATTTGATTACTTATGTCAATCACCTACTAAAAGTAGACAAAAAAATAAAAATGAAAAGACTGATGTTGAGAAAAACCGTTTCAAAATGCGTTGTAAATGTGGAAGTAAGAATTGTCGAAAATATTATTTTTAATTTTATATTTCTCAAACAGAATCACAAATGAACTATTTTAATAATGTTTTACTATATATATATTTACTTTGTAAATACTTACATTATTTCACTAACAATAATTATAAGTAAAATTAAAATAAATGTTTAAAGTATACTTTTAAATATTAGTTACCATACTTATTTTACATTATTGTATTTAGAAAATAAAGATCATTTGAACAAAAACACTGCTTAGAATCACAAATAACGATTCAGTTTTAAAAATTAAATACAAATATAGTTTATTACTTTTTATTTATTGAGAATAGCAGTTTTTTTAAAATCATACCTCCAAAGTACATTTAATAAATACAATTATACAGCAGCATTTGTAATGTTTGTAATACATGAAATTTATAACAAATTATAAAGGGTGAACCAACTATTTAACAGGCATATATTTTATGATATGATCCTCATACATTTTTATCTAAATTCAAGGATGTCTTTCGCATTGTTTCATTTTAATTTATTTAAAATAACTTAACGAGATGCATATGTTTATCTATTGCATTTCACAGTTTATAATTTTGAAGATTGGTGGCATAAAATTTAAACAGTCTATTCATAAATTTTATATTTTATTCAAAATTTTAAACAACAGTTCTAAGTTTTTGTCCACTTAATTGACTCAACTGAGAATCATTTCTAATTATTCTGAATTTGATTTGGTTTAATCATACAATTATAAATTTTATTACTGTATAAAAGTCTATTTTATTAACACATATTAATTTCGCTTAATATAAAAGCTTAAATTTATAGTAATCATTATTAATACATATTTGAGAATACAGTAAAATCCCGCTGTTCCGAACTAGTGACCGAACACTGTTCGGTTTAGCGGGAATTCGGAATAAGCGGATTTCATGAATAATGTCAATGTATTGACTTGTTAAGGCGTAAATTAAGTGCGGGGACATCTGCTAGTGTCTGTTCTATACAGCGTTGATTGGCTTGGAGGAAAGCGAGGAGGGGGTGAACGCTCAAACTGAAACTGAACTCATATCACACGCGGCAAATGCTCTTGACCTCGCTCTATTTGTAATAGTGTAGGTTTATATCTTCCGGGGTTATTTCCTTCTGTTGCTTTACGATTCCGTTTTCTTCTAAAAATGGAAGGAAGGGTATAGGTTGTTCGAACTGTCCTTTAACTTTCCTTTTTGTCATCCCGCAGTCCGTTAGTACCGCATTATCTTGAAAAAGATCGAGAAAACGAAGGAGAAAAACGGATGAAAGCAACATACAGGTGGCAACAACACTACTAGTGCCTAGCTGTTGTATCTAATCTTTCCTTCTTTCTGAAGGACCCGGTGTCCTTTTCACCAAACGCTTGTTGCGGTAGCTTCCTTCTCGCAAAACGGATTGAAAACATGAAGGGGAAAAACCAATTTTCTTTCCAAACATTTCCAGCTTTCATTTGATTTCCGGCGTTTTCATCAAGCTTAGGCTTTATATATATGTCTCTATTTAATTTATTTCTATAACAATAAATGTACGTTTTTTCACAAACGTCTTTTTGATTTCTCCTGTTTTTATGTTAACAATTCTGTATTTTTTCTGAACTGTGTTCAGAATAGTCGGATTTTCGGAGTAGCGGGACTCTACTGTATTTAAAAAAATATATAATTTATTTTCGTGTTAATGTTTAGTTGGTTATTTTTTTTAATCTATTATTTTTATATTTCCAAACAAGTAAAGTAATATTAAAAAATAAATGTTTTTTAGTTCTTTTAAGTGTAAAAAACTAAAATAATAAAGATTTTTCCAAAGCCTAGATTGATTTCTTTCCGAGATATTTATTTTTAGAAATATGACCAAATTCAAAATAGTTAATCAAAGTACATCTCTTACAATTTAACCTATTTCCAAAGAGTAAACTGATCTCCAACATAGACCTCATGTTAAACAAGTTATAACTTTTGTTTAGATGTTATGCATTAACATTTATTTCAAACAGAAAATATAACTAATTTGTGTTGGTGGTTGTTGCCTGATTACACCACTAGTAATGTTGAGTAACTAGAATGTAGCTTATATGTTTCTGAATTTGCTAAATAACATAGTGAAAGTAATTAAAATTCATGTTTGTTGTAATATCTGATTTTAAAACTTGACTACACCTATCAAAAGTAAGATGATATGTCTCTGTACTTTAGTCTTCGACACTGTATAATCACTCAAAAAGATGCAAGTATAAATTTATAGTAAAAGTTTCAAAACGTATGGTATGAGTGTAGTAATAATTACAAGAAAAAGAAAGAGGATTCCCTATGCTGTATATTTATATTCTATTGGTTTGTGTGAAAGAATAATGGATTTATATAACCTAAACTAAAATGTTATAAAAATATCCTAAATTATAATTTACAGTACCGGTAGCTATTATAGACATAACCGTTAAATGTTAAAATATAGTATCATGTTTGTATTTTTAATTTAGCTTATGTTATGTTACTAAACAAATTAGGCATACATTAAAAATAGTAGCCTAATAATAATCTATCAATTCATATTCAACCGTATCTTTTTTTAACCTTTTACTGAAAAAGGTAATTTATTAAAGTAGAACTAAAAACTGTAAATGTTTAAACAAGATGAAATTTTAATAAATTTTCTGAACAAATTGAATTGAATCTATTTACATTATGTTTTGGTACAATAGTTAAGTAGATAGACATACAACAGAATTTGATATGTGCTTAATCTGTACTTGCTTGTCCCTCCCTACTCTGCAAAAAGTTTATTAACTCTTCAAGCCATTACAGTACGACCTGTCACATCCAGACCCTCCCATAACTGGACGCATTTTCGGTTTCGTATTTTGTTTGTGTGGCGGATGGAGTGGAAAAGTGAAAGTTGCAGCTAGTATAATATTTACGCGCTGTGCCTAGTCTATTCTTAGCGGGCTGCGACCTTGATGGTCAATGACTCTCTCCCCGAAAATCTCAACTTTTTCAAAAGCTGATGTAGCCATTAGAGTTTTTTTACGATACTGTATGTAAGTAAAACTTAATTTATATTTTACTGTGCCGAACTGTACGCCTACTGGTAATTTTGTTGATGCTAGTGAGTTTATAAGTAATGTACCTACATACTTTAGATATTTAATTACTGTACTGTAATAATTTAAATTGTGTTTTACAATGTAAACTGTTTTCTTTTATTGTTTACTTTTAATTACCAATAGGCTATGGTTGTGTACAGAACGTCAATTTGTTAGCCTATATAGTAAATTGTAAGTACAGTAAATACAAGTCCAAACCGCTTGAAACAACTAAAAATAGTATTAAACAATAATGGCTTTTATTGTTTTGGGCCATTTGGCTATTTATAAATGACCTTACTATACTCGGATTTTTCCATATCCCGATCGGCCGGTCGCCACATTAGTCCGAATATGACAGGTTGTACTGTACTTTCTCCTCTGTGTAATTAACTGTAGATGTTATTTATATTATGTTAAATTCATTTTAGTATATCAAGTTTTAAAATGTTCCCAAGTTCAAATTTAATATACATGGTTTCCAACCTAATTTCTAATTAACTCTAGACAACTTGTGTAGAAAATTTTTCTTTTTACTTTTATTAAGTATTTAAAAAGACTAGTATTCCCCTATCACTCTTTTATTTTCAATAATTCCCCCCTATCACTCTTCTATTTTCAATCATTGTGTCTCATCTTTTCAAAAATGGATATGTATTAAAAATTCAATTCTACAAAATTGAATATTTGAAATTTGTTTCACTACTAGTAACATTGAAGAGTTATGTTCAAACTCATAAAAAAAATCTATTATCAAGCAAATGAAAAAATTCTACAATTTATGTTAAAAATGTTGATTTGATTGCAATATCTGTGGCAAGAACATTACGCATTTTCTTCTTGTGCAACATGATATTAAAAGAAATTGAAACAACTAGGCCTAATTAAAACAATAATGGAATCTCTGGAAAACAAAGTATTTCAAAACTCAGCAATTATACACCTATAGGTTTTAAAATTAACTTTATTAGGTGCCAAAGTAGAGTAAAAATACTTTTATAACTGCACATACAATATCTAATGTGGTAGAAACAAATTAATTTTCATTTTTAATTATTTTTTTTCAAATACTGTATTAATAACCAATACTGACCAAATAAATATAAAAATTAATATACTTGTAATTGTTTTTGTCGTGTACAAATAAATATTAATTTAGAATAATTATCATTTTGTTTTTATATGCTCGCTTTGTGTAGTAAATACCGATTATTATTTTGTATGCTCTGATGTTTGTTGTAATATTATAATTACTTATAACAATATTTATTTCAATATGTTGGTTGTAGTTGTAAGAGTGTATATAATGATTGTATTTATAATGTATAGTTGTGATTTTAGGGTGATATATCTTTAATGTTTTAGGCATGTACATTATTAGAAAACCATTTTAAAGTTTCAATTTGCAGCATTCTTAAACATATAATGTAATGATTTTTATTTTGTTTTATATTATAAATTTTTAGAGTTTAGAACTGATGATAAAGTAGTAATAATTGAAAATTAACTGTTTAATTAATATTAAAATGAATTATAATGCAGTGTAATTGACACACTGATATAAATTACAAAAATGACATAAATTTAAAGACTGTGGTTTACTTTAATCTCAATAAACAACTTTATTATATTATATGAATTTTTTTTGTGCAATTTAGAAATGTTTTACATAAAACATATGTTAGACCTTCTACATTTGTTCTAGGACATTGTAAGGCATATTGAGACGCGATTGACTTTTTGTAACATTCGTAAATGAATGGATAAGCGCATAATGGCATCGCTATGCTACGCAGCACGACTCGCGTAGCACTAATTTTTGGGAGCGGAGGGGATGGGATTTATTTTTACTGTCTTGATTAATTCAATTAAGTTAGGCTATATTTATATTTAGTACTGTG
Source organism: Philaenus spumarius (assembly GCA_018207615.1). NCBI lineage: Eukaryota > Metazoa > Arthropoda > Insecta > Hemiptera > Aphrophoridae > Philaenus > Philaenus spumarius. The sequence goes on from JAGFPH010001828.1 coordinate 130,456, forward strand.
CTTGCACAGTCCATCATATCTTTTCATAATATTTTTACTGAAGATATTATGTTGATAGGTAGGTTAATTAGGCCTAGGCTATACACATTCTATATGCTTAGTAAAGTTGCTGACCTATTTATTTAAATATTGTAGTGGACCTATTATTTTTGTACATTGTATTTATACATATATTGTATCGCGTGGCGGGATCGTGTCATGCAGGTCATGTCATGTCATCTCACATGCGTCAAACGCGTCTCAATATGCGCCTAGCATAAGTGTTACTACTTCTGTGAAAATTTATATTGGTCATCATCCAGACATGTTTTATTTGCACTGCCATATTTTATGTTTGTGTTATTTTTATATTTAAGTTTTGTAGTTGTCATTTCTTTTTGATTTATTAATGTATTTTTAATGAAAATGTAATTTTTATATATTAAAAGTAAAACGATTTTAGTTAATTTATTCTTTTAGTAGTTGTGAATGTAAACCTTCCCTCCTCTTGAATTATTTGTATAAGTTTTTAAAAGAAAATTTAATATAATTAAATCTCTAGAATGAAACCATTGCACAGGCAAGATGAGAATTGTGGCACTATAGCCAAATTTCATTAAATGGTGAAACTGTTCAATCATGTTGATGTCAAAATCGTAAGTTAAGTGTATCTAAAACTACTTTTAAAGCTTTATTTCGATGCAGAAAGTGTTTAACAAGTTCAGTGCTACCAGTAGTGTTATAAAAATTTTCCCAGGAGCTGCATTGCTATTTCCCAATATAAACTATTATCTGTATGTTATAAATTGTCAATATATATACAGTATATAAAATATATGGGAGTCCGCGGCCCCCAGCGCAAAATTATTTGGTACATTCCATTGAGTGCTGCTGCGGGCGGGCGCCCATAGGTGTCCATGCAATTTTAGTTCTACTGAATGTACATTTAATTCTATGTTTAAATACCTTGTGGTGTAATGTGCATTAGTAAGTTTATCAGGATTTTGGATAAAAATAAATTATTAGTTTTAAAATTAAGTGTTTAGGCCTATACCTTTTACCAACCAAGGCTAAGGCTAAATTCACTATCGTCATCGGATTTTTCTGGGTCATAATCTATCATCATCAAACGGCTTCTCATCACTAGAAACATACTCTTTACCTGAGTCTAAATATAATTTATCTATTTCACTTACTGTAAGATTGTATCTACATTATTGTCATTATATTTTCGTTTTCTAGACGAAAATGCACCTGGATTTCATCTGACATTTTTAGTATTACAAACTTTCTTGTAACAAGGAACGAATGCCACTAAAATATCACCAAACAAGAACATTACACAATAATATAACCACAAAAGTAAACTATCAGCTGTTAATTTCCCGCTAAAAGTACAGTTACACAAAGTGCCTATCGGTGTCTGCCGCACAGATAACCTAACACTTGGCGGGCGCCTGTAACACTAAACGTCTTAAGTAATGAGTTTCAACTTGGTAATGGTGATTGCTCTCTATTTAAAAGACCTCCATCTGATGAGCTGGATGACTGTTTTAACATGTTTAATATCAAACAACTTTTTGTAAACACTCTTTAACCCTGGAAACGGCAGATCGCACGAAACATGCGATCAAGACAACACATTTGTAACGCGTGATTGTATTGAATATTTGACCCACTAAAAATCTTCCAATCTCAAAAAGACAAACACCATTGGAAAGGTAATGTTTCAAACATTAACTTTTGTATTTAACATTTCTTTCTAAAACTTATATTTACATATGTAATCATTGTTTTTAAATTTTAGTTTTCTCTAAACGTTTTGCCGCGCGTGAAATACAAAGCAATTATGCTCTATTTTGTCACTTCTCTAAAGCTGAATTGCACTCTACCGAAAGCTAATATTTTTAAATTACGTATCAAACTAGGCCTAGTTTTGTTAGCACCCTTGTAGTTGGAACATAAAAACTGGTGTTTTCAAAATAAGAAATTTGAAATTGATAAATGTTTTTATGCAGTTCTATTCAGAACTAAATTACGAAACTTTTTTACATTTATGGAAAAAATTACAAAAAATGTTTACTACTTTTTATGTAGAAATAAAATTGAACTTTTATCTTTCGTAACTGAACATTTTTTGTTTCTTGAGCTAATAACTTTGTAAATTTTACATCTATCATTTTTTTACTGGCATATATAAATTATTTGAACTTTTCTCTACAATAAAGCTATAGAACACTTTTGGATTGGGGTTCATTTACTATTTTTTGGCGAATTTTTGAAAAAATGCTCGCACACGCCAAAAAATCCATTTTCGTTTAAGCCTAGGGTTAACTTTTTTACATCAAAATAAATTTTTTTCCATTTAGAGTCACTTGCATTTTATACGACATTCTCAAGCAGTTGGTATAAGAACATATATTCTTTATAGATCTGTATCCATGACTAATTCATATTGTATGACAGATGATTTTCGGTTATATTCCAAGAAACCTAAGACTATTTCAAAATGATGAAGTTAATTTTTGTCTCACGTTCTACTTCTGATTCTTTGTAAGGGTATTTTTGGTGTGGGCACTGCAATGACGTTCTAGTGCTCATCTTATTTATAATTTTTGTACATTTTAAAATTGTGTTTTTGCTTTTTTCTCCTCCCCCTCCCCTCTCGCTCTTTGATCATAATAATTATTATTGTAAAGTTATGTTGTGCACGACTCGTGTACATTCACAGGCCTCGTGTCTATATGGGCTCTAATCCATAGATATTTTGTTTAATTATTTTTATTTAAAAATTTGAATTATGGAATAAATAAATGAATTTGTGTGTAGGATATTTTTGTTTCGTTGCAGTGAGGGTTTAAAATGGTTAGTTGGTACAGTGGTTCACAAAATAGTAAAGCAAACTGGTGAGTTACAATCGTCGGTAAACTGTTTTTAACGTCAGTCAGCTCTGAATATTTACCGAATTAGACACTCTCACAGCTTGGATGGCCAGCCTGTTTATCCTCTTACGTTACTGCTGTCAGCTCTGCCGCCAACTTGACCGTGCGGCGTCAACAGCTCTGAATTATTTTTCACTACAATCTGAAATGTTGTTAGTGGGTATTTATTTCTTGTTTAACAAAAACATGGGCTTTTAGTAACTCTTTTATTTTGCCATACAAAAAAGTAGATATATTATATTGTTATTGGTAAGTTTTTGGTTTAGCTGTAAATATATAGTTATAATATATTAAATGAATAAAATAAACCATTGTATACATCTTATCTAACAACATTTTTTGGTAATTTAAAATAAAACAAAATGAAATACTTGCTAACAAAAATCACTTGAAAGCAATAATAAACTAATTAATTTTTGTTCTATTAAATTACTTCAAACTTGAAAAACATTAGCCTAGACCACCGCAATGTAAAACTAAACTGCTGGTAAGGTTATAATGCAACGAATATTGATACGTTTTGAAACAACACAGACCAGAGAAAATGTGAGAATTAATTAGTTTAAGATTTGGATGCTAGGTTTCAGCACAATCCAGACAAAATAAAACTTTTTTCTTTTTTTTTCATTTTGTAAGCTCTCGGATTGAAATATAATAACAAAATATGTTGAATAGGTATAAATTTACCTGTATACGTCTTTTTCAATCCTGTATTATGTTGCTTGATGTGACGACTGCAGTTTCGGGTTACCCATCTTCCGGTCACATTAATTCATATCACCATAAAAATACACAGTTAAATAAAACTATTTCTCTCACTAGTGAGATCGTCGTAAAACACATTTAACGAAAACGCACAAACAAATGTCACTAATTATGTACACTCCCACTGTATTCAAATGTCCCGTCTTATACGCAGAGTGTAGACTAGCGAATTTTCATTAGATTGATGTCATTTTGTTATTCAAATAAATATAACTCAAACACTTTTGTGAACTAAGGAAAGACAAGTATACCATTCTTTTCTTTGATTTATCCTCTACACTTTGTTACAATAATATTTCATTTTTGGACAAAGCATATATTTAGTAAATTACGTTACAATCTAGGGCTAGGTTTGTTACCAGTCGTGTACTTGGAACATAAAAACTGTTTTTTTTTTCAAAATAAAAAATTTGAAATTGATAAATGTTTTTTATACAGTTCTATTTAGAACTAAATTACGAAAAAAATTTACGCTTACGAAAAAATACAAAACAAATTTTACTTCTTGTTATGTAGGCCTAAAGTTGAACTTTTTCCTTTCGTTACTGAACATTTTTTGTTTCTTGAGCTAATAACTTTGACAATTTCAAAAGAAACTAATTTTTAGTGGCATATTTGAATTCTTTGAAGTTTTGTCTAAAAAAAAGATATTGAACACTTTTAGATTGGGGTTTATTTACTATTTTTGGCAAATTTTTAAAAATATGCTTGCAAAACGCTAAAAACGGGCTGGCCAATTTTAGCTTTAACCATGCCATTTCTAGGGTTAAGTATTTTGTAATAAAAGTAATAAATACAGGGTGATTCAGGAATAAACGGAGAAACTTTCAGGACGTGTTCTGTGAAAATAAAGAAAATTTCATATAAACATATGTTTGGAAATACTTTGTTTCCAGTTATCCACCTTTTTTTTACAAAATACTTTATTGAATATGGAAAATATATTGAACACGAATTTTGGATACATATTAGGTATTACATCTTTTACCCATGTACAAAAAAACCAAAATGTTTTTTCATATATTTTCTAAATGGCGGCCTTTTAAAACTTTCAATGTAAAATATCTCAAAAACTGCTAACGTTACAAAAAAATTTAGGAAACCAAAAAGTTCATTTTTTTAATAATAAACAAAACTTTTTTGTTTTTCCCGTAGCTCAAAAGTTAAGCCAAGCTATCGTCTAAAAACTCAAAACATGATTTTTTTTTATCGACTATAACAATACAGAAACAGCAATAATAGTAGGCCTACCAGCCTATTTGTAAACATAAATATTATGCTTAGAAACTAAAATTTTACTGTGATTATATATAAATAAATATTGAGCTTGACTTGTGAGAAGATATATTGATAGAATAGAACTTGAACACAAAATCTCACAACTGATACGTTTATTAACTTAAACGCGTTCCAACAACAAAGTCGTCATCTTAAGTGATGCACTACCTAAGTTCAATATTAAAATTATAACTAACCTAACAGTGTTTCATGGACCGTATTTACACAAAACTTAAAGGGGGGTGGCTTAAAACTATGTTACATTAGCAAGGCATTAACAAATGCTCCTAGAGTTAATATAACTAGCCTAACATTAACTATATATCTAAACAAATTACTAAACTAATAATAGTCTCAAACAATACATTTTTTTTTACATTAATTTAGAATTTTGTACGAGTATTAATTCATTATTTACAATTATTTTACTATATTTGTTAATATAAAAACCTTCCCAAGCATCTACTGTGTTAAATTTAGTTACATTTTCAATAATACAGAGTTTTCCATTTTAAAATTATGGTTTTCATTTAGTTTTTGTCTTCATGCTGCTTTTGGTTTGGCCTTTATATGTTTCTTCGGACACATTTCACAGTTTATACAATAAATTCCAGATTTGTCATATTCTTGAATTTTATCTTTAGGATTTCCTAACATTATACTAAGATATTAACTCAAAGGTGTTTCAACGGCAAAGTTGCCATCTTCAGTGATGCACGAGCTACAATAATCAAAATATAACTAAGCTAATAGTGTTTCATACCCCATATTTATACGAACCAAAAAGGAGCGTGGTTTAAGACTATGTTAAGTAAGGCGTTATTATACCTAGCATAGATAAAGATAATATTCAAGAACAGGACAAATCCGGAATTTATTGTATAAACTGAAAATGTGTTCAAAGAAATATATAGGCTCAAATCTATCAATGTGATTATATACAGTGATACAAAAGTTCGGCCACCCCTTAATAGTTATAAATTGTCGCACGTATCAATTTTGTACTCTCAGAAACCTATTCAATTTTTTTTTTGTTAAACTATTTTATTATGATTTTAAAAAATATATCCGCCATCTTGGTTGTACCTGTTTTTTTTTAATGGGAAGGTGGTCATGTGATACATCATTTCCATGTAGAATTTCAAAAGAAACCAACAGTGAAATTCGCACATCCATATCTTTAACCGATTAAAAATGTCGGCCAAAAAACCAACAAAATCGTGTTTTGCAATTTTACCGCATTTTGCTGTACTATTTTTTTTTAGTATTAACTATTCTTTTTATTAACTTTAATCTTTAATTATTCTTTCAAACTATATACCACACAACTATATTTGGGAGTATTTGGTCGAATCACTCGAGATCAGTTTTGAAAAAATCAAAAGGCTGTAACTCAAGAATTTTAAATGGCAAGGTAGGTCAAATGGCATTTTGTTTTAAAGGTCTATTTAAAATGAACAAATTTTGTATTTAATATTTTTTCTATCTACATCGAAATTACCACACACACATCACCCCACCTTCCTCACATTACCACCTTCCTATTTAAAACAAACAATGTTACATTTAAGATGGCAGATAAATTTTTTGAAATCATAATAAAATAGTTTCTAAATTATTAAGGGGTGGCCTGACTTTTGTATCACTCTGTATATAAGTTAAATAAGTTCTTTGTGTTTTTATTTTTAGGAGTTGCAATTCTGTTATACCAAAGAAGTAATTGCAACGATATAGTATAAAAATACTGAAATCCGATATTGATATTATTCTTCCGATATCTCGATAATATCGTCTTAATATCAGAAATATCGATATTTATTGATACCGCAACATCCCTATCTAGGCCCTGACAATGCACATATCTATATTTGCTTGGGCAGAAATTGCTCCTCGATTCATCTTTGATGATGTATATTTTTCTAGTGGGTTATATTATTTAATATCTCTGTTGGCCTAATAATTGTAGAGACATGGTGCTATGCTATACCATGTGACCTTTTACCTGAGACATGATTTGGCTTTGTTATGTTTATAGTAATATGAAGTAAGCAAACCTCAGAGACAAATTAGGTCTTGTAGTTAAAATTGTTAGGCACAATTCACTATTATCTATTAAATACCTGAGAGTTGGATAACCTCATTTCTTCTTTTTAGCGAATTTCCATAGGAAAAATGAGCTATTGCAGTGGCCCTTATGGTGAGACCCAAGGTCGGGAGTAGCAAATGAGCACCGATCATGGTCCCCAGAACACGTTTTGGGGTGTCGTTAAAATTCATATATGTATATATGTGTTCGCACTCTAGCGGTCGCATTTTAAGTCCGATTTGGTTCAAATTTGGTACACGTGTTGGTTGTCTATGTCGCTCGGACGAGTTCGTTAGCCAAAAAAATCCAACAACCGGAAGTAACTATTTTTTGAGAATTTTACTACGAGAATGAAATTTTTTTAGAGTTTTCTATAAAAATGTATGATGTTATTCTGCACATTTTGTTTATTTACGCGACCTTATAGCTCGCTTGGTTCCCCCAAAATCGACCAAAACGTAAAATACCATACAAGTACCCGGTTCGAAGCCAAGTGGTGCAGCAAACTCGCAAGGCCACTAGGAGCAAACAAATTCTACTAATATATTGTGTACACACAGACAGCTGTTCAACGCCTTCGTGAGTAGACCTATTTCCCAAATTGTTGGTTGAAACCCTAAAACATAGGCCTATAAACTTAACTTTGGAAATTTGCTGAACTCACGTCAGCGGTCCAGCTGCGTGGTCGAATTATTTTAAATTCTACACTATATTATGTTTTCTGCTACTTTTTTCTTTTTTCTCGATATCTACTGTACATGTAGACGGGCTTGGGTGGATACCATGACGCCCCTTACCTAAAAATTGCACTGTCAAATCTTTAGTTTTTTAAAATTTTATATTATGTTATATTGTTTACTGTTGTTTAATGAATACTCAATTACTGCTATGACTACCTTTTAACGTTGGAGATATATATTTTTTTTCAATATTGTTAGCGGGTGGTACAATTAATCTAAATACATTATAAATATATGTTGTTTAAATGGGACTGCGTTTGTATACTGTTTGTTGTATTTGATTCTATTTCGAGTATGTTAGTCACACATAGGGGAGTTTTGGGAAATTCGATAATCTGGGATTTTCTTGCTACTTTACCAGCATAATCTCCTAATAATACAATATTCACTATAACATTATTATCTAATAAATGCGATTTCTAGCATTTTATCAATTTCATCATTACCTCTCTATTTTAAGCTTTATTATAACATTTATAACGCAATAAAATTTAAATTAAATAATAACTATAGTACATTCTGTAACAATATGCACTACACAGAATAAGGTTTTATTGCTAATATTAATTTAGTCCCTTTCTTATTATTAGATAGCCAAATAAACAATATCAATTTTAATAGATAAAATCTAGGCGTGGTTGTCCTCAGTCTGTTTTATAGTGTTTTTTTGGAAAATTTAACTTTTCTCAAGAAAATGAGTTCAGCTTGCCCCTACTGTTAATTAGTAATTTTTGTTATGTATAATCTGTTTTCGAGTATCCGACTACAAGCAGCTCTTCGCTACAAGTAGAATCCAGTGTGTTATATCACAATTTCCTGTAAATGTTTATTTGTTCAAATTTATCTCATGCGGTCTTTAAAAAAAAGTAGACTGTATGGTTGGTGGCATAACGTGATGTATTATGTTTAAATTTAGGTTATGCAAATGCAAAAATCTACAAATGTGACAATGAAAAATGTCCACGGCCAGCATGTTACATCTCCGGCGGATCATCGAAAGACGATTCCTTCCCATGCCTGCGCCCAGCTTGCTCTGGCCGCTTTCAGTTGGTGCGTCATGTCTCTTTTGTTGATTGTCCTGGGCACGACATTCTCATGGCCACCATGTTGAACGGAGCTGCAGTTATGGATGCTGCTTTACTTCTTATAGGTAATTTTTTCATATGTTATACAAATTGTATTGTAAATTTTAGGCTGAATTTGAACGTAAAAATTTGTACCTTTATTAAAAAGTTATATTTACTCTCTATAGTAACTCCTGGCTTAAAATAGATCCAAAAATTATAAAAGAATAAACATTTTAAATTTAGTGAGGAATGTTGCAGTTAAAATAGGTAAAAATCTAATGAAAACAAGACAGAAAAGCGAAGTTTTAGTAATATCCAAACATAGCATGTTTGCTAAAGTTCGATGTTCGATGTTGCTATCGAAGTTTTAGCATGTAAAACATTGACTTGCTAACCAAACGCATAGTACATTTTATTTATACATTTTTTCATATAAAATGTAAGTTAAACCTTGTGTAATCCTGAACATGTAAAATTTATTTATACTTCATACTAGTAGGCTACATAATAAGAGCATTTTAAAATATTGTACACTGTCATAATAGCAAGACAAATTTTAAACCACAGAAATAATAAAATCTTGGCAACTAGGCTTTTTATAGCACTTATTATATTTAGAGTATGTAAATTCATCTTAAGAGCCATGCATACCAACTTCAGTGCGATGTGAAAGTGACAGCGCTATTAACATAAGGGGTGAATAATTAAATTTAATGTCAAGTTTAGCTTTTCCCATAAGAAAAAATACATATTTTTAAGTCCATTTTACAAACTTAAAAATATATATTTTAAATATAAAATTTATATGAAACAAGAGCTTGTGATTGTGTTTTTGATGCCATTAACATGTTTTATTTCATACTCTCCCCATTTAATGAAGAGAGTAAAGAGTATTTAATGAACCTATTTCAAAGAATATCGTTTGTGTAAGTCAGCGATAGTTCAAGGATTTTGCAATAGGTTGCGGCAGCGCTGTTTACCCCTATTCTCCTTTCTGTTCTTGTAAGGATCCCCACTTTTCTATTCCTCCGTAGAATTCAACAATTTTGTTTTGTAAATATATGAGTCTTAAAATTTTGTCTCATACGGCGAAGGATTTGGCTAGTTTTGGCACTGTCAATTTGTCATTGTCTGTTTGCACATGTTCTGATGAGTATATTCTTAATTCTTCCCTCTTTGGTTAAATCAGAGATTTTATCGCATCCAATTAGTGCATGCAGGAATAGTAAATGTCTTTTTTATGGTAATCTCCCAAGCATATAAAATGCTTTTTGATTAATAAATTGTGTGCATAACTTTACCTTTGCCAGGCTTGAAGAAAGTCTACTATACCAACATGTATATGAATTTAGCGACTCAATTTTTGAAAGTATCTTGCAATCACTACAGAAGTTAAAAAGTAATTGTTTGTCAGTTACAATTACTGTATATTTTTTGGTTTGTCCATATAGTAGATATATAAAAACATGAGATTGATGAATTTTACTGTCCGTGACCTGCCAATGGAAGACGTCTTCTTATTTAGCTAATAATAATCACAACATTTTGATAGGGAATAATCAATGTTATTGCAACCATATGTGTTTTTACAAATGTGTGTGATATACACTTGTAAAAATTCAAATTAATTCCCAAAGTTTAAAATAAAAAAATAAAGCAAGTCTACACTAATTATTTTGTAATAATTTAACACATTAGGAAAAAATTAATTGTGCTTCTCAATCCGTACATACACTGATCTGTAAGTCGGTGTGTACTGAATAGTCTGAAGTGGCAAACTTGTCGTTGAGTGAGACTCCTCAAACACAATGGCTGCCTTCTTATTCCATTCTAGTCGGCAAGGAGCATGAACATGATCACATACCTTTGGAGAAATGTTTTTTGCTTTTTGAACTGCAGTAGCAACATTTATTTATATACTTGAAATCGTTTGGTGAAACAATTATATTTATGGTAGTTGTTTGAAATTTATACACATAGTTACATAGAAATTACAAATTGTTTATATGAAAGTAATATATTGTTTTAACTTTAACTCTATAAATACATTTTATTTCCTTTGTATGACAATCCTTCCTCAAGTAATGTTGCAAATATATATTTAGAAGAATATAAATGCTTTGCCATACTATGAATTTACTTTTATTTATTCACAAAATTATACGAGGAAATCTCAGGCTGTTTACACAATTTGCAAGGTTTCTATTACGACCATGTCATGATCCCTGTTTTTTATATCTTAATTTATCTAACTAACCCGATATTTAATATAATTTTTTGTTATTGTTCTTCGCTCCTTTTTAATTTGGGAATGGGTTGAAAAACTTGCAAGTAATTCAAATCAGACTCTAGCAATCAAAATTAACTAATGCGACAAGCACCAAAAGTTATGGTTTATTCAGACATAATATTTATCATAAAATTAAAATTATTAAAAATTTTAAAACATTCTAAAATAAAATCGTAAATTTATAGACAACGCATGAAAATAAAATCAAACTTTAATTTAAGACAGTTTACCATGGTTTTTACTTTTTATACTAAATTACCGTTTAAAAGAAACTTTAAAATAGAATTTTTAACTAAGTTTTTTCATTTTTTTTTTTACACTTTAAACTTATATGATTGTTTCAAGTTACTGTTTACTTCTTACTATTCACTTTTACTTATTTCAATCACTTTGTATTAACAGTTTTACTATTTATGTTTACAACAACATTCACACTTTCTCTGATGATTTGAACAAAAAATTATTTAGATTCTCAGAAATTGTCTTTAGAAGTCTCTGATCTGTTACAAGTCATTTAGCTTAAAACCGGTACAGTTCCTTAATACTAATCTTTGTTTATGTGAGGTTATAACTAACTGCTTCTATAGTAATTTAGTTTTATTTATTTTTTGTTTTGTTCTCTAATGTTTATTATAAATTACTAGTAGTTCTGTGAACAGTAGACCTCGTTCGTTGAAATAACAAATGTTGTTTTGAGCTTAGGTTAAAAATAATGTGCCAGTAAGGAAGTAAGCAGAAGGTTTAGCCAGTGAAACATTGTTTTGCAATTCCCGCGATTCCGGGGTTTCTAGTTCTTGTTTTTTTCTTTTTTCTAGAGCTTTAACTGCTAAAGATTTTCTTTTAGGGGGCATTGTGTTTTATGTAGGTTAATAAAGTGTAAGGTAGCTACAAATATTGCGTTATTGAGGGAAAACATAGAATTAAATATTTACATACTTAAATAACTAAAACTTAACAATGTATTTACAGTTCCATATCATATTCCAGTATTAGAAATAATGAAAACAAACGATGTTAAAGCGTCGTTATAGTGATCTCAACCCATGTACCAACACTTCCCACGCTGTCCAACGGTCATTTTTTGTATGTCCTTAATCGCCGTGAGGTTTTATTTGTTTCATCTCATTTTGTAATTCAAGTAAAGCTAAGTCAAATACTTTTATAAAATAATAATTTACAAGTGTACAGTTCAATTCTTTGATTTATCCTCTACACTTTCTTATAATAATATGTCATTTTTGGGTAAAGGCCTTTTTTTCCTAAATTACTATTTAAAACAGGCATAGTTTTGTTAGCAGTCTTGTAGTAGGAACATAAAAACTGGTGTTTTCAAAATAAGAAATTTGAAATTTATAAATATTTTTATACAGATCTATTTAGAACTATATTACAAAACTTTTTTACATTTATGAAAAAAATTACAAAAAATGTTTACTACTTTTTATGTAGGCCTAAAGTTAAACTTTTTCCTTTCGTTACTGAACATTGCTTGTTTCTTGAGCTAATAACTTTGTTAATTTTACTTCAATCATTTTTTTTTTACTGACATATGTGAATTCTTTGAACCTTTATCTACAAAAAAGCTATGGAACACTTTTGAATTGGTTTAGAATAAACGTATAAAAACATGGTGAAATACAAAAACTTGAACGATTTTTAACAAATTTGAAGTTTACGGCCATTTTGTGAGCTTACCAATAAAGATACGGAAAAAAATCAAGAATACAATTTTGTTGAAAATCTAATTTGCTACATGCAAAATGCTATTAGTTTTTAAATTCGACTTACAGTTAAGCCACAAACTGGCTTTGAAAAAAAGCTTACACTGAGAGAAACGGTCTAGCCGCCATTTTTATTTTATTTTTTAAATGAAAAATGGAAAAAACCGTATATATACACGGCTTGGCCTAGGAATAAGGAACATTCATGCAAAAATCATCAAAATCGGTCAAGGTGTTTGGCTGTGAGACAGACAGACACACAGACGAAATGCCGAACGGTCGAGTTAAAACGGAGACCTCGCTTCGCTCGGTCAATTATGTTGTCTGCCAACTTCCTGACGCTGATTCCTGGCATTGATGTAGATTCCCAGAAGTTGCCTGTAGCCTCTGATTACCTGTTGCAAGTCACATAGAATAGAAGCAAATCTAATTCCTTGATATTAATCTTATTTTATAGAAGGTTGTGACTGTAATACTGTTAATATTGGTGTTTATAATATTTATTGTTATATTGTTTGTATTAGATTTTATATTATTCACTGTCACTTTTAGTTATCGAAAACATGTCTGTATAAGATATATTTTAAAATACATAATTTTCTAAATACTCAATTCATTACATCCCCTTAGTGATAAATCTACTAATTTAGGTAATAATACAATGTTTCTGTTGCTAGCTGGCAATGAATCCTGCCCTCAACCACAGACATCTGAACATTTAGCTGCTATAGAGATCATGAAGTTAAAACACATTTTGATTCTTCAAAATAAAATTGACTTGGTTAAAGAAGGTCAGGCTAAAGAACAGTATGAGCAGATTCTCAAGTTTATTCAAGGTAATCATACTATATTCATTACTTAAAACTTGTTAGTTGATCACCAAACAAAATTAAAACATTACACATCAACTGTAATTTTGTAAAGCATTAAATTGGTTATTGTGAATGCACTTAACAAAAATGAGTCATCATTGAAGGGGAAAAATAAAACAATCAAATTAAACTAAACTTGTTAATTCATTAGTAAATTTCAAAGTTTGTTACACAAAACAACTCTTAAAACCATGTTTTATTTAAATACACTACTAAGGTAATTGTTGGGGTTCATATAATATATATACTGTATATAATTTTAAATGTTAATATTTATTTTGTTTAGGAACTGTTGCTGAAGGTGCTCCTGTTATACCCATTTCAGCTCAGCTTAAATATAATATTGAAGTTTTGTGTGAATACATAACAAAGAAAATACCAGTCCCCGTTCGAGATTTCACATCTCCTCCTCGTCTTATTGTCATCAGATCCTTTGATGTTAATAAACCTGGATGTGAAGTGGATGATTTAAAAGGAGGTGTTGCTGGTGGAAGTATTTTACGGGGTGTATTAAAGGTATCTGTTCCTTTCATTTATTTTAGTATAAAAATCAGACAATAAAATTATTTTCTTGCTAAGCAATTTCTTTCGTAAATTTAGACTGGTGTTAATCTCAGAATGATTCAAAGATATTGTAAGCTTTAAAAATTAGAAAGAATATTAAGTGCAATGAACTAGTAGGTTTGCAATGCTCCTTTACCTTTCAATTAACAAATGTATAGTATTTAGTGTTTGAGGAAAAATAGTTGACATTGTATTTTTAGGCAGGATGAATTTATTTTAAATGTTTTATAGGCAACTGTAACCTTACAGGTTACGTAAATATAGAATGTATAAAAAAGTTTGAATACTCTTCTAAGTTAAAATTTTAATGTTACAAAAAATCGTGTAGGATAAGGATTTATTTATTATGTATTACTTTACTATTATTTTTAAATCATTTAGTTATCAAAATTAAAAAAATAAATGTTTCATAACCTCAAAATATTTTTAAGTGCCTAAAGTGTAAACAAACCTGTAGTGCATTAAGATGGCGATTCAGTGCTAAATTGATGCAAATCCTTATCCCAGCTTGTTAAATCATCTAACATCACTGACGTCAAAGTCTCGGATGAATGATTCAACAGTTTAGCCGACTGTTAACCTGCCTTCATTTTTTAAATAATACTAATAATGGTATGATAACATGCTACATCATGGAGTAGCACATGTTACACAACACCAATCTTATGTACACAATCAACATAATCTTGTTCCTTTTGACAGTGATTGTCAACAACTTAAACTAATTGTCACGATAAAATAATTGATAAATGTCTTATGTTTCAGCTAAACGTTTTCTGTACCTTAATGTGATCGACATAACTTGAGTCCTATCAATTTAACAAGTTCAACTTGTAACAACAATCCTTAAAAGTTATACATTTTCTTACTGCTTAGACAGTAACAATAGTGTTTGTATTTTTCTCTACAGGTACAATAACACTGGCTGTAAATACTTTCTTAAAATTCTGTATCTTACCTGTTAAGTATGATTCAACTCTCATGACAGTAAAATAAATTTACCTTTTCAGATTGGAATGGAAATAGAAGTACGGCCAGGTCTTGTATCAAAAGATAGTAAAGGCAATTTGACATGCAGACCTATTTTCTCAAGAATTGTTTCACTCTATACAGATCAAAATGAGTTGCAATTTGCTGTTCCTGGAGGACTTATTGGTATTTAAAAAATTATATTTACAGAATATCCATAATTCCATGTTCTAGAACAAAAATGTTTAAATGTGTGTTTTTCTTCATTAGTAAATAAATCTATTAGACAGAATATCCAGGATGTTACTGCTTATATTGATTTAAGTATAAATTGCTTAGTATTGATCAAGTATAGATTACAAGATTAAAACTCATCTATTAAAACTATAAATATATTTTCAAAGTAATAAAATTATTGAATGAAATATAATAAAATTTGGTTTTACAGTCAAGGCAACAGATCTTTCTTTCTTTACACGTAAAGTTAAAATTGCTCCATCTTTTGAACGGTTGAAGATAATATAGTAAAATATCATATATTCTTGAAATAAATTTAACGCTCTACAACTTCTTTCGTTATAACGTTTTCGTAGGACGAAAGGCTGAAAAGTTAGCAAGGCAAAAAATGCGAGGAAAATTTCTTTTTCAAAAATAAGGGAATTTTGACCGCGGATATCTCAGAAACTATGCGAGATAGTGAAAAAATTAATAGATTCAATCTTGTAGCACATTTTGAGCTTTACTTTTATATAGAATGGTATTATCGCTAAGACGCATAGTTTTTGAGATATAAGTGAAAAACCGAAGAAAAAAAGGACCTTCTACATGCTTCCCTGCACCCTAATCACCTGCTAGGAGTGGGGACTTTTAGTATGTTTACCTCCTAACTAGGCCAAACAATGTTTCAAAGTCAAAAATTGTGTTTCTTCATTACTTTTTACTTCCCCCCTTTTGAGCATTCATTAACTGGACTAATATGGTTTATAGGCCTACACATCAAATAGGTGCACAGTAGCCTCAGAAATAGCACAAAACTTATATCATTCATCCATTAAATTGACTGGAATGTTAAGTATTTAGCTTATTTGATGTGGCAATGAAACGGAATATTCTCATTTAAATTGTTTCTGTATCTCAAATAGTTTCCTAGGTACAACTGTTTTAACATTGTAGGTACAATGTTGTAGGTATATTGTTGTAGGTACAACATTGATTTCCAAAAGGAATATGGTGTTTTTATGGTATCTTTTCTGCCGATCAACTTATTGTAATGTCATAGGTTCCACTCAAGGTGGTGTCAGGAATATTCTCAAATTTGATCTTGCCATTCTAGCTAATGGACACAGCGTGCAATTTACAAAACCCCGAAATTTCAATTTTACCACGTTAGTCAATTAATAAGCTTAACATGACTAATTGAAAATAATAAATAGTTAATTTACTCATCATCTAAATCAAAGATCATAAACAGAAATTGCCCGTTTTACATGTTAAATAAAATAATAAATTAAAGAAAAACTTGATGTTTGAAAACTTTGTTATAACAGATTACCAATGCACACAATAGAACGGAGAATGCAAGTATACAGGAATGTTTTGTTTAACCGAAAGTTTTTTATAAAAAAACCTTGCTGTGCTGAAACTTCATTAGACCGATTTTGAATATATATGTTAAAATAAAGAATGCAAGGAGAAACTTGCTACAGCCTGATATTAACAAGTTCATTACAACTATGCCTGCCATTTTTCTAAATATATAAATTATAGTTATTCAAACGATATCAAATTTCATGGAGCAAATTTGTACAACCTGTATCATGCTTTATACATGTCGAGAACATTAATCGTTGTATTGTGAAAAAATAACTTTTTTGCTTCTCCTCTACAGCTCATTTTTTATCTGAATGACATGAGAATAAGTAAATATTGTTTTAAAATTATAATTGATTTAATTTACTTATAGGTGTCGGAACAAAGATTGAGCCAACACTTTGCCGAGCTGATCGTCTGGTTGGTCAAGTATTAGGAGCCGTGGGAGAATTGCCACAAATATTTATAGAGCTTGTCATCTCATGTTTTCTTCTTAAACGTTTACTTGGTGTCAGAATGGAGGGTGATAAAAAAGGAGCCAGGGTTAGTATAGTTATAATCTTAGGGAAAAATAATTTAAAACTAGGTACAATTATCAACTTATTATTTTCCTATGGTGCATTTATAACTACTGGCAAGTAGACTGCTTCAGGTAGCTTGCCTGGCAAGATGTATGTGATTTAAAGAACGGCAAGTATATTGCAGAAGTGAAAAAAACTCTTGTGTAACTGAACGACATTACACTTTGAATTGCTTATGTTATCGAATATCTAGCTCAAGAATAAAAATTAGTTGAAAACTTTCTTGTTAAACCTGTAATATAGTAATATCAAATATTTTTCTACTTTTTTTCCAACCAATCATAATTATTTATTTGCTAAAGTTCTACAAAATTCTGCTATACATTGTTATACATTTTACATACATTGATATATATTTGTATACATAAACCTTATATTCCTCACTGAATCTATTTAATTTGTTGTCTATGTTTTTAATAGCTAATACATTACAGTAGAGCATCGATTATCCTAACGTCTGTTATCCAAAACGTCAATCATCCGGTACTGTAATAGTATATTACGTTACAAGCCCGGTAAATAGGGTTTTTCCGTGCTAGCATGGTAGTTCTGGTGCGAGGTGCAGCCGAGTGCGGGATTTTCATGCAAGCACGGGAAAACTTACCGGGCGAGTTACTTTAAATTTTTTTCATTATACTACCGAAAAAGTAACATACAGTACTTTTAATTAAAACATCTTTTTATATAAAAAAAAATAAAAAACAATTAAAACTTGTTTGATTTTTCTGTTACATTTCCATTGACAAAATCAATCAGCTGTTTACATAAAACTGATATGTTTACTGTACTCTTATTTGTAAAATCGTCTGGTGCATAATAAATTTATAGTGTAGTGCACGGAAAATAAGGACTTTCATGCCTATGAACAGGTATAGAAAAGAGCTGTTTGTTTTCTGTGAAGAATAATGAAAATAAATAAGTACAGTTCTGCACATAATTCAGAATTTAAAGTTTTTAAGTCGCATAGTCAGCTGACTTGTAGGTTTCAGGGAGTGTATGAGCTCAAGGGAACAGTGGCTGCGGAACAGTGAATTGAATTATCCGAACAAATTGATAATCCGAACCCCCCTCGGTCCCAATAGTTCGGATAATCGATGCTCTGCTGTACTTTAGTGAAAGAAATTAAAATAATAAACATAATCAAATTGTAATAACAATAATACTAGCACAATAATACGTTTATGTTATTAAAATGCGTGTTCTCTTTTAGTTTTTGTTTGCTTGTACACTTATATAGTTATTGTAATGTTACATAGCTAAATTTAATTATGTAACATTACAATAACTATATAAGTGTACAAGCAAACAAAAACTAAAAGAGAACACACATTTTAATAACATAAACGTTAAAAAATAACTGATTTGAGTTTAACGTCTGTTTATATTACACTAACAATATAAAAAACACAAAAAACTGTATATTAGTAGTTACAGTTATAGAGCAAAAATAATATATCTATACAATCATATGTTCATACATACAAGTAAAATAACAATAAAATTAATAGAAGTAGAATATTTTGTCCTATTCATTATTATTACTATTTTTATGTTTATTGAACAGGTACCCAGGTTAACTAAAAACGAAGTATTACTTGTAAACATTGGCTCATTGTCAACTGGTGGTCGTGTTCTTGCTACCAAAGCAGATTTGGCAAAGATTAGTTTAACCAATCCTGTTTGCACAGAAATTGGAGAGAAGATTGCCCTCAGTCGTAAGGTTGAAAATCATTGGAGGTAAGCAAAGTATCAATGTCATAATACAAGGTTACCAAATAGCAATTTTATGTGTTGAATATGCATTGGCTATTTGATTGATAGTAATAATTAAGAAATGTTTGTAGTTTAACTTGAGTACTTTATATAGTAGCAAAAGAAAGACGAGGTCTGTTATTTGTGCTTGTAAATTTTCAAATTATCATTTTCGTCCATCAATAGTATTGTAATTTATTTAAATTCTTTGTTCTAAATGAAAATTTAATTTTAAAAATTGGTTTGCAATTAAGATAATCTGAATTTTAATTTATGTATATCTATAAAAAATTACAGAGATATTATACTTATTTTGTAAAATTGTTGGCCGTTGATTAAAAGTTGTGAGATTGGTTATTTTCACAATTTAATAAAAATTATAGTTGAAAGTTTCCTTGTTCATAAATAAATAGTTACAAATACAATTTGTTTTAAGTTATAAGTAATGGCTAATTGCGTTAAAAAATTAGTAAGAATTTGGATACAATCCTCAAATAGTTGTGTTAGTAGCAATCCTGCAAGAGACCAGTATAAATACACAATAACACCCTTAGTTTTTCCTAGTAGTTTGTTTCCTTAAAGATCAATAATTTCAAAGTATTAGAATTCCAATAAGTAAACAAAAATCCAAATTTAATTTGGCCTAGCCTAAGCTAATAAATTTTTAGGACTGTTTTCATAGTTTAAACCAAGATTAAAGTTAAACTCAGTTTACAAAATTTCCATTTTTATCAATAAAAGATCAACCTTAATCTCAAGATTAAATTGAGTTTAAGTTAAATGGCTAAAGTCAGCTGGTTATAATACCTGACATAAACTGATAGTTATGTATTATGTAAACAATAATTAATTATAAATTAGAATAAAAATACACTTTCATAGTTAGTTTTTACATTTTTGTAGGTGTCTTAAATGGAACATTATATATACATATGTCGAACAGGCTTTCCTTGGTATGGATCCCCTTATATTTTGAGTCTAGCAAAAATATGTTTAGTTAAACTAAATTATTACTTTATAGCAAACATGTATAATAGCACATATAATTTGTTTTCCTCTTATATCTATCTTATTTATGTAATAATTAGTCTCCTTATAATATTCTACCAACAATTATTTATTATAGGAACATTTATATATTTACATGTATATGCTATTCATCTCGGGTTGTGGCTCGTTTTGATTCCTCTATCCATCTCAGATCCACGCACATTTTTTTTTTTTTTTATAGATTAATTCCTCAATCCAACTTATTCAAATATATCTTTTAAAAATTTGTATTCTCTCTTCCTTCTTCTCTCCCTTGTTGCATCATCTGTTTTATTTTTTATTTTTGTTTCTTCTTCTTCACTCGAGTTTTAATTTCATGTAATTCATCTACTACTTTATTTCTTTTTCTTCTTTTTTTTTATAATTCAAATCAAATATTTTATATGCGCAATTTATTACTTGCTTTCTATAGTCTATTGAAACTTGCAACTAAAATATTTGTATTGCTATAAATTTCCCTTAAATAATTTTATGCTGGAACAGTATCAAATTATTTTAATACAATTGCAAATATTCTAGAATTTTGATGTTTAACCCTTTGCGTACCAAGGTCCTGATATTCGGACGACAAAAAATTTGCCTAGAAATACCAATGTCCTGATATCCGGACGCGAGTGGAACAGTCGAGAAATACCAACGTCCGGATTCCAGGACGTTCCGTTTTTTTTCTTTTTCTTCTTATTTTTTCAACAAAACTATCCAATCTTGGGTTTAAACGGTTATTAAAGAATTGTAGATTAAGAATATGTGCACATTTGTGCATAATCTATGATCTACAACTTTCCTTAGTTGATTCAAAAGGCCTTGTCAATTATCAGCTGTTGTGCTTTGCCTGTGCGTCGTAGTTAGATTAGATTTTCATTAATAGTTTTTCATTAGATTTTTTTGAAACTTTGTGATTGTGTACAGTTTTAGTTATAGTTTTCAGTGTCGTAAACTATTTTGACAAAAAAATGTTTTAATTACGTTTCCACAAATGAACGTCAAAAATTAAAAAAACAAAAAATTTGGTGAGTAGGCCTACTTTAAAATTTTTTCCAAAAATATTTACTTTTGTTAAGAGCAAATAAATTATATATTATGATAATTAAATTAAATACACACATTTAAAAATAAAAATTATTCATTTCGACCAAAAAATAAAGGTTTTATAAGGAAAAATGTAAAGTTATGGGCAAAGGTCTAAAAAGGGTCGGTATTTCTCAGCAGTCCGTTATAAAACTCACTGGTATTTTTCAATCAAATATTTTTTTTCTGCTACGGTGCTCAAAGGGTTAAACTAGTTAAAAGATTGGATAATATCATAATAAACACAACAACGAAAATGATCTTGAATGAACATGAAATAAAAAACATAATAACTTACGAGTATGTAACACTGTAAATACTTCATATAGAACATCTGGTTGACTAAATATATTGATTTGACATTATTAATTATTCATAGTTTTCCGTGTTCTGCACTAATATCTGGTTTATTAGAAACTGAAACACAATGGGGTATTGTCACTTGGGGCTTCTAATTATATAGTTTATGAAGGATAATATTATTAATTTACCTTTGGGAAACATACAATTATTTCACTAGGTTTATACTCCTATGTTGATTTATGTTCATTTTGGGGCACTGGTAACACTTATTAGTTCATATAACGGGGGGGGGGGGGGGGGATATACTGGTTCATAGGGTTATTGTTCGAGGGTTAATTAATCTATATACACTGTTCGGTTCTGACCACACACATAAATAAGTTCACATATTGTTTTTAAAATTCAAATAAAGTTTATATTCTTTGTCAATGGGGGATTACATGGGATATTGTACATAGTTTGATTTGGAGTTTTCACTTGAGTTTTTATTTAGGTTTTGATATCACTGTTTTGGTTGTCTGTATGTCTTCACTTGGGGAAATATATCTCTTCACTCTTCTTAGTTACAATTATTATGGGATTTACATATGGGCTTTCTGAGGATTCAATAATGTTTTTGTTTAGCATTTGTTCGATTTCGTTAGCGACAGCTTCTTGAAGGTTGATGGGGATCGGATAACATTGAGCTCTGAAATGTTTGGGATTTTCTACTTTTATTTTATGTTTGTAAACATTACATCGTCCAGGACTATCTGAGAATACCTCTGTATATTTCAATATTAAATTCATTATCTCTTGTTTCTGCACTTCGGTCATTATACTCCGTTCACCTTGCCGTGGCGCCTGAAGGATTAGGAGACCCTTACACACACACGCACACAAATGCAGCCGTCCCGCCCGCCAGGTAGATGACTCATAGACTAGGGCGTCCAATACGTAACTGCGATTTTCGCAAAACTCAAACTTTAATAACTGATAATGGTATATTTGTAACCTCCGCACAATTTCAAAGAAAATGATACCAAATACGACATGATTACGATAATATATATGTATACTAGCTGAATGCCCGTGCTTCGCTACTGTTGTTAGTAATAATATGCAGTTAGTTGTCAAAATCTACACCAACTCCATCTAAAACCAACCGTTGTTGTTTCATCCATATCATTAAATTAAATTAAATTTCTGACTAACAATTTTTCATCAAAAGTGAAATTCAACTAACCGTTTACTCGCCATGGGTAGGAAATTTGTGGTACATTTATCTCGCATTACCTTAAAATCCCATTTTTGGACGCCATCTTGAAATTGGTAATAGTTATCGTGGATTTCGGATTTGTTCTAAAAAGTAGACAACAATACGAACATTTAAAGTATATGGTTGATTGGTGTCCGACAGCTGGAAGTATACACACTACTCGGGACAGACACGACATTACATTAGGGAAATATGTTTTTCACTGTGATATGTTTGCCGTTTCCGTGTCTGACGAAGTAACGGTGGGAGATAGAGGAAAACAGTAAATTAGAAAGTTGTAGACAATTAAATTTCTGACTGACGATTTTCCGTCTAAACTTGAATCGGACAAACCGTTTAGCCTGTATGAAAGAGATATAGTGAATAAGCTGCTTTGTGTAATTTTCTGTTTTTGGACGCCATCTTGAAACCGGTAATAGATACATCCGTTTTCGTATTTTCCCTGAAAAATAGACGCCAATACAAACATTTCAAGTATATGGTTGATGGGGATACGACATCGGGAAGGATACCTACTATTCTTGGCACGGTTTTATCGTTTTTCTTTTATATATTAAGATAAAAACGACACAAGAAGTAATATTATTTTGGTTCATTTAGTCGATTATTTTTTGTTTGATTTATTTCTTAACATGTTTCCTCCAATTATTCTTGTACGAGTTATTAAATTATATTGAATAAGGTAAATACTTATTAATTGTTAATAAACGTGTTTTTACATTGCTGGAGTCGTTAATTTAACTATAAAAGTCCCCAAAATCCACTTTTTTGGTCCTAACAATATGTTGTGTGGACTCATTTTTCTCAGAATTTAACGAAGATTTAAAAAATAATCATATAATTAGGATAAAGATTCAACTTAAATATTGTGTAGCGTCTCCAGTACTTGTGTACCTGCCTGATACCTGACCGTCCGGGTCGAGGGTGTGGGGGGGCGCTCGTGAGTGCGCGTGCCAACGCAAAGGGTCTCCTAATCATTCAGGCGCCACGGCAAGGTGAACGGAGTATAGTTTATTATCATTGAATAACTGATTCATATCGTTTGCCGTTTCTGTCTTTATATTGTTCACCTCATACTTATCGCATAATTATTTTATTATCGTCGTAGTATATTAACTTACATTCTATTTTCACATATCTTGCTTCTCCAAACTTCAAAATAATATTCATATTATCCTTAGTTTTAATACTTAATTCATTAATATTGAAGTTTATTTCCATCTTTAGCATACTTATTACATCTGTCCCTAATATACAGTTCTTTACTAATTGGGGTATTATGACACATTTTATATCAAAATTATATACATCTATCTCAGCTTTAAGTAGGATAATTTTTGCTATTCGTTTCGATTTTTGACTAAGTGCAGTAGTTATGTAAGTATTTGATAATGGTAATTCTTCATATTGTCCCATTTTAGATTTGTTAAGGTTAAACCATGTTTCCGATATGCAAGTAATGTTACTCCCACTATCTATTAACCCTCCCAGTGGCAGACTGCCCAAAGTGACGTTCTCTCAGGCGCAAGGTACAGCTATTTCGACAATTAGCGAGAATTTGCATATATTTGCATAAGCGATAATTTAACCCACTTAGAATCATCCAATCGCAATAAAACTGGCACCATTGGAAAGAAAATGAATCAAACTTTAATTTTTGTATTTACAACTTTTTTGTAAAACGTATATTTACAAACGTAATCATCGTTTTAAAATATGCAAATCTGTCTACAGCTCTTTCCGTGCGCGAATTGCATACAATTGTACTGTTATTTCCCACTTCTTCAACGGTTAAGACAGTCTACACTAATATTTCTTTGGCAATTATAACGATACCATTGGATTCGTCATGATTTTATCTTTCTGTTGGTGTCTTCCAATCAGATGTCACTGTAAAATTACTATTTTATTGAAGAATTACTGTAAACCCTTGCGATTGGACAGTCTCTCAACCAATAAACAGGCCTTTTGTCAATCGATATTGGGAAGGCAGTGCCTTTTGTTTTGACAGATTTCTTTACACGATTTTGTAGAGCAAAGTCTGGAGTTTGAAACGGTAGTAAGTAATCCAGAAATAACCGGCTTTATGTCTGTCTAGTCGACAGTTGAAATGTCAGTTCTAGTGAGAAAGTCAAGCGCGTGGGTTCTCACGTTATACAAATGGGGATCTATATGCAGCGTGTAGGGTAGCGGCTTTTCATTAGATTGATATCATTTTGTTATTCAAATAAATATAACTCAAACACTTTTGTGAACTAAGGAAAGACGAGTATACCGTTATTTTCTTTGATTTATCCTCTACACTTTGTTATAATAATATTTCATTTTTGGGCAAAGCATATATTAGTAAATGACGTTACAATCTAGGCCTAGGTTTGTTACCAGTCGTGTACTTGGAACATAAAAACTGTTTTTTTCAAAATAAAAAATTTGAAATTGATAAATGTTTTTATACAGTTATATTTAGAACTAAATTACGAAACTGTTTTACGCTTACGAAAAAAATACAAAAAATGTTTACTACTTGTTATGTAGGCCTAAAGTTGAACTTTTTCCTTTCGTTACTGAACATTTTTTGTTTCTTGAGCTAATAACTTTTACAATTTCAAAATAAACTAATTTTTAGTGGCATATTTGAATTCTTTGAAGTTTCTTCTACAAAAAAGCTATTGAACACTTTTGGATTGGGGTTCATTTACTATTTTTGGCGAATTTTTAAAAATATGCTTGCAAAACGCTAAAAACAGGCTTTTCAATTTTTGCTTTAACCATGCCACTTGGAGGGTTAAGTGCTGTTACCTGTATTCCATTTAATTTCATGTTTATTTCAGAACATCTGATATTTCTATTTTGTTCTTGATCAGCCCTATTAATATCCTCTTCTTCGAGTAAACTTTCTCTGTCGCAATATAAATTAAAGATTGGAATCTGCTGCTTGTACTGCGTAAGTAAAACTGTTTCATCCCTTAAATTATGTTCATCATTAATTGGCGCTGGTGAAGAGTTTGTGCCCATTGGTGTCTTAGTGACGTATTTATTCTCCAATTCATTTTTCTCTTCATACGGGTTTAATGCTTCACCAGCACAGGAGTTTTCCGAACTCCGCGTTGGTGAGGTATGTTGTGATTGATTTACGGTTGGCGTGATTGTGTTATTGTTAAGTGGTTTTTCAGATGTAGCAATCATGTGGCAAATTCTTTGTTGTTCCTGTGTTGGATATGTGTTGTGACGTGGTGTCTGAAAGTCAAATCGTGTATGTATAGGTCCAGGTTGTTTATTATTATAATTATTGTTATTATTATGGTTCATCTGGAAGTTAGGTTTATTGTATCTTGCGTTGTGTATAGGGCTATTATTGTTGAATCGGTCGTTGTTGTTATTATTACCGTAGTATGGATGGTTTCTTTGTGGTTGCCTGTCGGTATATATTGGCATTTGATTTGAATATCTTCCCTGTTGATTTTGTTGATTATTTCGGAAGTTTGGTCGGCTTTGTGCGTTGAGCCATTGTTTATGTTCCCACGAGTTTCGTCTTCTTATTCCGCCGTTGATTTCATCAGTGTCTTCTCGTTGTAATAAACATGCAAACTGTTTAATTTTGGTAATATTTTGTACTCTCTGTGCATCTTGTACTCTTGGTTCAAAATGGTCTACAAGTGTGGCTATGATATCTTCTTCTGTTGGTTCCGGGATCATAGACCTCATTACCAATACCCGTTCAGTAAAATATTCATTTCTGGTCAACTTTCCTCCAATTCTATACTTTTCTAATTCGAGCTTTTGCTTAGTTCCCTTTTGGACATCTCGATTCCAGAATTGACACAAAAATTCTTTCTTAAATTCTTCGCAGTTACTTATGTCGTCTTTCACCAATTGCCACCATCTTGCCGCGCTTCCTTCCAGGCGATTTTCTATTATGTCTAATAGGTAAGATTGGTCTTCTTCATTGTTATTATTACCTTTTCTTATTACAATTCGTTGATAATATCGGTTTAGACGGTGTATGTACTCATTTGGATTGCTCTGTCTCCCATTGAATTTCGGTAATGTAGGCATGCAATTAAGGGAATTATCGTTTCCGCCGCCCGTGCAAGTTACGTGTATTTGAGTCGTTTGTGGTAAAGTTGTATTGTTTTTTAAAATCCGATATCGTGTTTTCGACTTGATTTATTGTATTGCTTTGTGAATTATTTAATAAATCGTTTACATTTGCTTCTGTTCTATTAATTTCCGATTTAATTCCTCCGTATTGATCGAATTTTCAATTTGGTTTTCTAAAACTGTGATTCCTCTTTGGGTGTTGGTAATATTGTGATTGACTTCAGTGATTCTATCATTTAATGAAGTTTCTACATCTGTAATTTTGTTTTGCATTGTCGTCTGTATAATATTTATTTCGAATTTGACCTCGTTTAGATTACGTGTGAATAATTCTGTAATTTTATTTTCTTGCTGGCCTAATTAATTTTTTAATTTTGCTTCTAATTTTAAAATACGGTTTTCTTGTTGTTTCGATTTATAGTTCAATATAGTTTCTAATTTAGTTTCAAATTGTTTAGATTGGTCATTTAATTTCTCATTTAGTTGTATTTGTAAATTTCCTATTAATAACGATAATTGGTCCATTAGGTTATGTTCTGTTATGATTGGACTAGTATTAATAGGTGATGTATTCGATCGACATGTTGTAGAGCTTTCTAACGTAGGCCTATCAGTAACTTCTTCTTCGTTATTTAAATAATTTTCTTGAGGTATGGTAGGTCGTAAATAAGGTAATTCAGAGTCGACTGCTTTATTAGTTTGTACATAACTAGGTCTCAAGTTGTATGGTTTGTCCTTGCCTTTCTGATTCTCCATATTTCTTACAACTATATATAATATTCAACTAACAAATTAAATTTGTAAATAATTATGATATCTTAGTTTGTTTGCTAATTGCAAGCAATAAATTTGTTCTAATGGATATCAGAGCCGAAATGTTGGGTGCCAAATATAATAACACATATAACTTGTTTTCCTCTTATATCTATCTTATTTATGTAATAATTAATTAGTCTCCTTATAATATTCTACCAACAATTATTTATTATAGGAACATTTATATATTTACATGTATATGCTATTCATCTCGGGTTGTGGCTCGTTTTGATTCCGCTATCCATCTCAGATCCACGCACATTAAAAAAAAAAAAATAGGTTAATTCCTCAATCCAACTTATTCAAATATATCTTTTAAAAATTTGTATTCTCTCTTCCTTCTTCTCTCCCTTGTTGCAACATCTGTTTTATTTTTATTTTTGTTTCTTCTTTTTAACTTCCCGCTAAGAAAATTGAAAATTTTCTAAAATCGGGAAGTTATTGGTTTCACCCCGTTTTTCGAAAATCGAGTATTCATCAGATCTCAACGTTTTGAGGTCCTAGGAATCTTCCCTGACCACTCCCGAGAGGGTGTCACCCTGTCTGTATGTGTGTGTGTGTGTGTGTGTATGTAAGTATGTGAACCGCTTATAACTTTTGAACGGCTTAACCGATTGGATCCTACCAAACGGCGTTCTAAAGAGTTTCATCAAACTTAGATTTCCTGAAAATTTCAACTAATTCGGCCCGGTAGGTTCTGAGAAATTTCTAAAAAACTAAGAAATCAAATTTTTCCAAATCAGGTTTTTTTGGAATAACTTTTAAACGGCTTTACCGATCAATTCCAAAATCGGTTAATTCGTTCGTGAGATATCGTGAACGAAATAAAATAAAAAAATGTTTCCGAAATTTTTCATCAGAAAAATTTTTGTTGTTGATTCTTTCAATGGACTCGAAAAACTGCATCGATTGCCGCAAATCGCATAAAAATCGGTTGATTCATTCGCGAGATATCGTTAACGAAAGAAAATAAAAAAAAGTGTTTTTCCTCAATTTCTCCGAAACTTTTCATCAGAAAAATTTTGGTTGTTGATTCTTTCAATGGACTTAAAAAACTGCATCGATTGCCGCAAATCGCATTAAAATCGGTTGATTCATTCAAAAGTTATGGCAGTTCAAAATTTCCAAAAATAGTTTTTATCAAACTTTCATCATACTTTTGTAATTAAACTTAGCGGTAAGTTACAGGGATGGCCTTTAGGGTCAATCGTTTTCCTAATTTTTTTTAATAATTCAAATTAAATATTTTATATGCGCAATTTATTACTTGCTTTCTATAGTCTATTGAAACTTGCAACTAGAATATTTGTATTGCTATACATGACAACCTACAAACCCCTAAAAGAGTTTTTAGAAATGAATTTGATTTTATGCTGTTTCATATTTATCTCCCTCAAAACAATAGAATCTAGATTACATTTTTAATAAATGACCAAATGGAATGACATTTAAACCTAGTTTTACTTTAATCATATAAATGATGAAACCACAATTTATAAAATGACCATTGGAGTCTAATAACTAAACTATACATTAAGTAAAACATAACCTTACCTATTTCATGCAACAGCATACAACTGAATAATTTGACAACAGTACAAGCACTCGGTGGTTATTTAGTTTTTAAAATATGTTAAATTGTAGGCTATTTCAACCTATATCAAACCATCTAATAATGTTTTGGCTATACCAAAACATCTAAAAGCCCAACTATTTTCTTGAAAAGTTAAATCAGTGTATAAATGCATAAACACCAAATCACAGGGAATGGAATATCGATATTTATTTTGAACAAATCATTTCGTCATTGTACAAGCTAGTAGAAAAACAGTGACGCCATATTGTTTGTTTACATCATGTGAGTAAGCGAACGGCAGGGTTCAGAAACACAACTCTAGCTACTACCAATGTCATATGAAATAGTTCCATCAAAAAGTAAAAGTTATTTTAATTTACAATAGATATTTAAAGTTTCAATAGTAGAATTAGATGTAATGTAAAAATTAAACCCTCAAACCTATTTATTACTTATAGTCCAGGAGTATAATTCACATTTACCTAGTCCGTGGGATTTTTTTTGGAGAGAAGCTGTGCGACTATGTGGAATCTCTTTATTATATGGTACATAATGGTGTGGTACCGGGTGTGTACTTTCAATTTGCTCCGTTTGGATTTTATGACGTCATAAATCCAAGATGGCTGCCATATG
Organism: Philaenus spumarius; assembly: GCA_018207615.1. Classification (NCBI taxonomy): domain Eukaryota; kingdom Metazoa; phylum Arthropoda; class Insecta; order Hemiptera; family Aphrophoridae; genus Philaenus; species Philaenus spumarius. The sequence continues at coordinate 160,457 of JAGFPH010001828.1, forward strand.
TGACATTTATTCACAACATGAAGAATAACTCCTTCTAGGATGCTATTATGTAGGGACCTTTATATAAAAGACAACTCGCTTAGCTCGAATTATTTTGGAGTGAGAGGGTCACAAAAACATGTATTCAAATTAATTCCACCAAGGACATATAAATATACCTTTTATTTGAATTCCTTGCATACACTTAAGCACAGAGATATTAATTAATCCAACAACAATCAATCTAAATAAATCTTATGCCTAACTCTACAGGCAAAACTGAGTTCAAATAATATATCTACTTCCCAAGGTTCTCAAATAAATAATTACAGTAGAGCCGCGGTTATCCGAGCCCCGACTAATCGAGTTCCAGGTTAACCAAGGTAGTAAAAAAATTAAAATGTTCGGTTTGCGGTAGACACATGCGTTAAAGTAACTGCGCAAAGTGAAATCCGCATATAGCGGCAAATCTATTGTACTGTTCTTATATCAATTAGTCACATAATGTTTCGTCAAAAATGGTTCCGGTAAATAAAAAGCACAGTTTTTAATCATTATTAAATACTGTACTATACAATACAGAAATTCCATGCTTTGCTAACCATCAATAGGATTAGGATTTTTTACGTTTTATGGTATTTTGACAGGTACAAGTAATGTTTATTCAAGAGAATAATAGATTTTCTAAATAAATAACATAATTTATTTATTTATAAATTGTGAACTAAATTAATAATCAAACAAATCACTTGAATAAACAAAAATATTAATCGGGCAGTCGGATACACTTAGTAGCATAGACAAATGTCTGTGATTATTGTTTACGCGATGGTGATGTCACCATTCCTTTGCACCTGTTTCTATCCGACCTTCTACCCTACCCGGCTCTCACACTTCTCCTTTAGCTTTTGTGAATACAGTAGTTTGATTCAGTATCAAGTTAACCCTCCCTCTTCATTGTAATAAACATGTATTGTAGCCTATGATGTATGTCTTTTTATCATTTTATTTTATTATTTTTTTTTTTCATTGTGGATAAGGTCCCCGAATTACTATCTTAATACAAGGTTAATTTATATTACCTGTTTTTTCCGTCAAGTGATCCACTAGTATTAAAAACACTACCGCGGTTTCGGACGTATTCAATCGTCCATCTTCTGGTGTAAAAGTCGCTCACATGAGGTCGTCAAACATTAAATACTGTTGCAACACATTGACATTACAACACATACACAAAAATACAACAAACAACGCACAACATTTAATTCGTAGTTGCCCGCACGGGTACTGGGTTAGGACTGACCGATACGAAGTCCTAAGTCAGTGGACATTGCTCCTCCTTCTTCCAATTGTGAAATTATTAATTAGCTTTAAAGCAGTGTCATATATCGAGTTGCCACTAAAAGACAACTTATCATTTAAGACATTATGGGGTTCCATTTGTCAAGACAAGGCGATGAAAATGTCCATATTACCTCGGATAACCTCGGCTCTACTGTACTTCAATTTATTATAAAACAAACAAACTGATTTTACTTAGCTTGATGCTAAAACAATTTCCCCAAATATTCACAAGAAATGTTCCCTCACCTTATTGTGTCTTCGTGGCTTCTTCCGGCCAGCCCGTGTCGCCCCGACGTACACCTACACTGGTTTCACCCAAAATAGCAATGTCCCGAATTTATTCCCCTCTATTTAACATATCTGTCCCCACTCAGTTTTACTTGTCTAGCTCGGTCGTTGGCTTCCTACAAAATGCATCTAAGCGATTTAACTTCAACGCTTGTTGCACCGTACCAATAAAATTCAACTTCTTATATCATTAAAATATAAATTAATAATCTCCCTCATCTCACTTTGTAACAATAAGTAAGGATGGAGTTTTGATTTGGTATTTTAATCCTATTAGAAAACAAACTATTAGAAAAAACGCAAAGAAAATATTTAGTCTCCTGTGAAATGTACAATAAAAGGCTACCGTGTGCTCTTTGATGATGTAATATGTTGCCGTAAGGCAAGTAAAATAAAATAAATTTACACACAATTATTTTAGGTTAGGCCTAGACTGATGAACGAACATTTTACTTTTATTGAATGTATTGACAATGAATAGACATTTAACTGTGTCTATTCATATATTAAAATTTTCTACTGACATTCTTATATATTTTACCAATTAATAATTTTGTTGTGAATTTGTAAAATTTAAATGATAGACCTAATTAAAATAAATACTATACAAATTGAACAATTTAATAAAACACAAAGTATTAAAAAATGTAAAACGCAACAACTTTCTCACGTAAACAATTTACTAATATTTAAACAGTGGCGCGCTACTAGTGTCTCGTCTGATAGTCACAATTCAAATGAATGCCCTTGCGGAATCCCGTACATCATCCGGTGTCCCAGATTCTCGCGGGGAGAGACACCGTAGAGCAGAATCTGGTAGCGCGCTACTCAGTGCCTCATCTGTTGACTCACATTTAATTGATAGTGCATTTAGTGTATTCTACACCGGCGTCTCGTCTGTTGTTAGCCTTAGAATGTAAAGGTATTTCAAGTTTTATTCTTTGCTGTTGAGTTTCCCATATTGTGTTCATAATTTTATGTAGTCTAATTCTATTTCTATCACTTTTTGTGTATAATTTATGTTTTCTTTTTATAGAGTAGGTAATGTTTGTTTATTGTTTGTCTTTTTATGTCTGGTATTTATTTTTGGACAGATTGTAAAAATGTATGTATTTTGTTGTTGGATACAGTTGAGCAACAAAAAAACTTAAGACACAAAAGTCTATCCTAAGAAATCGACTTTAAAATAGAATGAGTTCTTATCTTTTTTGTTTACAGGTTGATTGGCTGGGGACAAATTGAAGACGGCAAAACTATAGAACCAATTGTTTAAATAGTTAAACAGAAGATAATTTATCAATCTATTCTTTTATACCGGAATGAGCAGCTGGAATGAATTTATTGCTTTCCGTTTCTGCATTCTGAATAAATTGAATTTAAGAAAATTGCTTTCTTTATATTTTTTCACCTCTAAATAGTTGATTACATAAAATAAGCTTTTGTTTTTTGTCTAAGTGTAACATTTTCAAAGTTCTAAAAGTACCTAAATGATACGTTGGTACTTAGTGATTAATTAATGTTAGTTGTGAATTGTTATTGGATAGATTATTTTGTTAACGTTTTGTTTACCTTTTAAACTTTTTACATAATTTTTGTAAAAGAAAAATATATACTTTTGAAAGTATAAATTACCTCTGTTGTCAGTTGCACTGCATATTTTATAGTTTATTCTAATCCATCAGTGCCGCAGTAGCGGAGGAGAGTTTGGGGGGGATAACCCCCCAGAAAAATTTTGACATGGCATATAATGATATTTGTCAATGCCATGATTTTAAAATGTATCACTAGTGGTGAATATCTTTTGAGCAGATCAGAAAAATAATCGTTTTCTTCGCTCTTGGAACACAATGATGAATTCGTGCGTCCGACCAACGATTACTCGTCTAATCATCAAAATGTATTCTCTACGTTGCTACACTACGAATGGTGCGCTTGTAAATAAATAGTTATTTAAAAATATTCAAGGGCTAAGTTTACCTTTCAAAAATTAAAAACATCAAGTTCAAATTAAAACAAAAACGTTTGGGTTTGTAAAATAGAATCGCAAAAACTAAAAAGTCTTAAAATTACATATAGAATCTAAAATTTTCATGCAAAATAGTGGTTTCCGTTTCGGGAAATAATTGAAGCACACATTGACATATCTTTTGCGCATGTGTTAAAGTTATAAGGAGCATGCGTTATTGGAATCAACGAATAAAGTAAGGAGGATGTATTTCCTTAGATCCACTTCAATCATCCTAGTTACTTTTCCTTTATATAGTTAATACTATGTGCCATCCTTTGTTATTCGATTCAAGGAAACATTATTCAAACACTAATAATGATTATTATTAGTGATTATTATTCCATCACTAATCAGTCAATCTTATGAACTCAATCAAAGATTCGGTGCATTATATTGTATTTAATTTAATAATTACCGATATTGCAGTTTGTTTGAATTGTTTTAAATTGTAAATATATATTCACTAATTTTCACCAACCTGGCGACAACCAATGCAAGGTTATAAAAGAATACCAACCCTAAAACTTTAAATACAGTACTGTATGTTTAATTTAAATCATTATAATATAAGAGCATTATGCAAAGGGCCAATGGAAAACAATGCCAAGCAATCACAATGTATTGTAACAGTTTAAAATAAAAGTTTAATTCAACTAATTATCTCGCAGGAAGTTTTCATTTCTCATAAAAATACAAAAAATTTCCCATTTTCAATATTTGTTGTTTTTACTTTTATTTTATGTACATTTTTATGAAACAAAACCTTATTTATTTTTGCCATGGTTTTCTCTAAAAGAAAAAGAAAATTTCTGAATCAGTTGAAAAATATTACAACAATGGCCAAGATGTACAACTTCAATTGGATCTCTAATTGAAAAAGAAATATTATTGTGGGGACAACGCTGGGTTGCAGAAGAAAGCACCCATTCATTGATGCGTTAAAATTTTGTGACGGCACTTTTTCCAAATGTGTAAACATTTTTGAAGATTGGAGCCACCTCATCTGTCACCATTGCTAGTAAAGAGAGAAGATTCTCAACTTAAAGACATTTAAAAGATTGACTTTGATTGATAAATGCAACTGGAAAAGATCTGCTGAATGGTCTTGCTCCAGTTAGTCGTATCAAAAAAACCAAGAACAAAAACGTCTTAAAATAACTTGAAGAATCCAAAATCATTATAAAATATAAGGTGTTCCTTAAGAAATTCAAAAATTGACCGCCATGATGGAAAATATTTTAACTTCATATTTTTTAATGTCTCAAAAAACTAAGAAAGGATTTTTGCAAAATATTGATTTTAATGGTTGAAAATAGGTAGTTGAAATTGAGAGGTTCACTCTCCTATAACAGACAAAAAAGCTGATTTGAATCAAAAGCTTTTAGCAACACAATTCTAGGTGTGGTAACACCTGTTTGTTAAATGCACGTTTTATATTCATTGTGTTAGCAATCAACTTAAGGGTCGGCCATGTTGGCTGACACTCCATAAGACCAATGTTAAATTAAAATCCAAATTTTTCCTTTATTTTTGATCGGAAAATTATAAACGATATGTCATTTTAAAGCTATGGTCAATATGCATGCAAATGGCTTTTTAAAAATTAAGAAAAATACTTTGTTTAATATTTATTAACAATTTAAAACATTGATTTTTAATATTTTTTTATGTTGTCACTATTAATTATAGCGAAAAACTACCAAGCCATTCGCCTGAAGAATTTCATCCCCAAGATTTTGGTATTTTTTTAAAAACGCTATTTGAATAATTGCGGGTTTTAAATGGATTTAGGATGAGCAATGTCCGCGTAATCTACCGCCGCTGTAGGGAGTCGCAGGTTGCTTTCTGTTTTACTAGAGCCGACCCTTAACAAATTTAGAATCTGTTAATTATTTTCACAACCAACACTTTTATTAGGTTTGGTTAGTAAAATAAAAACAAAGGCAATGAAAAATCTTACTGTGTTACAAACTTGGTATTCAAACTAAGTTGTTACATAATTATTATAAATAAAAAAAACCTAGTTTCGATCAAAAGCTTAAAACAATTTCAGAATAGACCTGTAGTACTGAACCAACACACATTTCTAGAGAGCATTTTGCCTGTATTTATTACTATAACAACCAACTTGGCAAATTTAAACTCAGGTTATTATTCTTCACAACCAACAGTTTTTTTAAGTTAGGTAATAGCAAACACAAACAACGAAAAAGGCTTACTGTATTATAACTCAACCTATCACTATTAAAATTACGGTATGTTATTCTTTACTAGTTCTATCTGATCAGTTTGAAATACTGCTTTACCGAATCAATTGTTGGTCATATTTTATAAAATTAACATAAAATTTGGCACCTTTCTATATAAAAATAAAAAATCTGGCCTAATCAATAGTAATTCCCGTGAAAATACCACAGTATACAATAATCTTTTTGCTTTTGGTGAGCAAACTTTTAAGGTTGACAAT